>CM061048.1:30464121-30520028 GCA_030762985.1 Adelphocoris suturalis
ACTCGATACAACTAGAAGTACATTCTACTCTCCCGAACCCAATTTGCAACGGTTCGATGTTCAGAGCGCTGCGATGTTTTGAGTCGATATGTTCGGATCAGAGGTACGGTTTGGAGGACGGTACGGACATTAATACAAGTGCGTACCTACCCAGCTATGCAGATTGTTCAGTTATGATAGAACTGGTAATTTTGTTAACCGTAGCGTCAACGTCGTTTTTGCCTAATTATGTTCAGTTTAGGGACATGAATGATGGTAACATTGGTTTACAGCCTATCACTATGTAGTTCAAAACGATTACCTACTAATTTTGAAACCTATATGATGAACTTTTTGCAATGAATCATCAGGGCGGAAGGGGCTCCGGCACACACTTGTATTGTTTTTAATAGCAAAACTTATTTACCGGCGGATCGCAGTAGTTTTTGTTTTCTCGAGGTTTCATTCCTTTGGAAAACTGCGTAATCAGGATAATTAAAGCCAAACGAGCAACTCATAACCATGGTAAAGTGGGAAATAGACCATATAAAACTGATAATAAACTAACAGCTTCAAAACTATAAATAGATTTGGTCTGTAGTCTCTAATTTTATCCTGAAGGACGTGTGTGGATGACAGAGTGGTTGTCCACAACAGAAAGTACCTAAATATTGCTTTATTTTACAGGTTTATTTGGTTTTTTGTGTGTTTCATTATTATTATAATTCATTTGTTACTTATATAATTCTCACTTTAGCGAGTACTTATGAGGATGATGGTACAGGAAACGAATTGTAGAGCGAAAAAGAGTGACGCAAGGAATCAAGGGAAAAGTCATTTCATCCCCCATGTTCCTAAGTTTCATCTCTCCCAAGCGATCTAAGACCTAGACTTCCTAAAAGATCGCATGATGTGAGCCTAATCATCAATGAATAATAATCAATTTTATCAATAGGTATTAAGCTAATTTTGAAAGTCTACTACAGGTCCACAAACCTCAATCGAATTCACGACCATTTTGGGTTTGTTGGACAAACTCCTGAGTTCCAGCATATAATCCAAGCAACTGCATTAGGTACTCGGAATGAAGACAGGAAGATCTCAGGCTTCAATCATCAATTCACTTATGTTATGATAAATTAATACTCTAATATTATTACGAATGAATGAATAGGTACAGAGTGGACAATACTGAATGGAAATATCATTATATTTACTCCAAAAAAGGCCAATCCTAAATATAAAATGCAATATGCGTAGTAATTCTATATATAAAAATGGGATTTCCTTTTTTTCGCTATTCACAATGAATCATTGTATCATTTAAATTGCAGTCCTTTTTCGCTACCTCACTACCGAAGGTAGCAAAACTTTTTGTTTTTAAAAAGGCCTTCCTGTTCTTACATTGGTCATTCATTGTTCTCCAACGTTTCTCCCCAAGAACTGAGGCTTCTTCAGTTCTAAATTTGATTTTCATAAATTTATCATTGGTCATTTGATTGTTCATCCAACGTTTCTCGGTTTTACGTAAGGTTTTAGTGATAACTAAATACGAAATCGTGCAAATATAATTGCTTTGATCATTGTTCCGTTTTTTTAATTTATTAAAAACTATATTTCAAAACCTATTGTCCCCATCTACCATTAATATCCACCAATCTTTTCACAGGATGGATCGTTCATCGTTACCAGTGTGACCCCCCCTATTGATCTTTCCAAATATTCTCATTTTTTAAATCATTTATCGGCCGAGGGCAATGGAATTCTGACTTCTCGAAATGGAGTTTATTATAACTTCTGTATCCTATTGGGCTTGTGAAACGTAGGTAGGTAATCATCTACTTCAATTTCATTAATTTATTAAATTATTGATTAGTTAATTCTTAGGAACGACTCTTATTCAAATTATTATTTTAAAATTATTATTCCAATAACAGAAGGTCAATTACTTCCGAGTCTACCAAGGTCGGAACGTTTAACTGGTTATTTTATATTTCTGTAATATTCACAGTTCTCGTGTTATTCTTATCAGCTTCGATACCTCCGAGGCTATTTTCTTCCAAATCGACTCATGTTGCTGAAATTTAATGGAGTTCGTTCGAGACACTTCAAAAACAATTACGAGGTTCGGAGGATCACTGAATAGCTGATGGGGCCTATAAGGCTATTCCTTTTCTTTTCAATCTGCCGTTTTACTAAGTTATTTGTTTTGTTGTTTTGGCATTTTTAGAAAATTTTTCAAAATTCACTACTATAAACCGTAAACTTGTGGGGTCCTGAGCTGTAAATTCCTATAAATTCTTGTGGGGTCCTGAATGTTATTCCTAGTTCGTTGAGCATACAAACATAATGGCTAGTTTTTGGTTTTGATGATTTTCCTGTTATTCAGGTTGATATGACTGGCATAGTTTCATTAGAAGCTATTTGAATAGAAATACACTGAAGTTTTTAAAATTATCTTGCGTTTTATTGGCTTTATGTACATTTGAATATATGAACCTTCACACTTGCTCCTCTCAATCTTATAACAGCTAAATCTGTCCACTATATGAGGGAAGGCGGAAGACCATATCGTCTCTGTGCCCACTCACTGTATTCTAAATTTCAGAATTTCAGGTAAAGTACGAACTCAATTTGTTTCAGAACTCACACTGCTGGTGAGAGTGGCCAATGGTTTTCCATCCAAGAATCCCTCTGTGGAGTTAAAATTACTCCAGCTTCCCTTTCACTCGCTACGTGGAGAAATGAAGCGTTCACCTCCAAGCTATGCTTCCCCCTGGGCGTGTGCAGGAAAGAGACACATTTACATGGGGGAGTCAGATAGATCGTAGTAAAGTCTAGGAACGAATCATCAGTCCAAAGCCCCAAGATCAGCTGAATAAGATCCGTTGTTAATGTTTTTGCTATTTAATCTCTGACGCTCAAACTTGGAATGCCTCTTGGGACATCTAGAAACGAACGGTACGAAGCTCCCCAGATCAGCTGAGTGAGGTCCAGAGCTAAATTCAGTGCTATTCTACCTATATTTTTCAATAATTCAATACTGGTATATCTCATATGTACCACTATTGGACCGAATACATGTATTCTTCTTCCATACCTATGCAGTACCGGATCAATGCAAGATGTAACATTATTCGTCCAAAAATTACGAACTTTTATAGCTGTCCGATAGTAACAACTCAGGATTGTTCCGTTATTCTCCCGACATTTATGGACTGTTATTGCTGCCATACTAGTGCAATTCCTTGGGTGCGATAGTGGTACAAAGAATCAAAGGATGTGATAAGTGCAGAGATGGGCTAACTTCTTTGGAAAATAGTGGTATATCCTTAATATTTTGATTAATTTAATTAGCCTGGTCAAAGATGAAGAGGTCTGGAAGGGCAATTGAAGTGCCACGTGTCGGTAGATGATTATTGATTGCCAAAGTAGCAGAAGATAAGAAAAACAAGTTTTGCTACGCCTGTGATACGTCTGCGAAAAAGTGAAAAAATCTTTAAATCCGGTCCTAAGTTCTTGCTATGAGATCCGGATCTAAGTTCTTTTCTATTCAACCTGCGAAACAGAAATTTTAAATGGAGCGTGTTCCACGTTCCTCAAATGCTTATCCGAGACTCAAGGTGATTGTGAAAGAGAGTCTGGAGTCTCCCCAGGGGAGTCAAGGGGCGGAGCATTTATTCAGAGCAATTTTTATTGATGCAATTATCATTCATCTGATTCCCTTCGTATCATTGAAAAACTTCATTTTCATCCTCTTGAGTTTTGTTGATTTACATCTTCCGAGGAGCGCAGCGCCGTTTTTTTTTTTTTTTTTTTTTCTCAGAGTTTTGTGTTTTGTACCCACTTTTACCAGTCCTCCCCAGCCAAATTTGTAACATAGGATACATTTGACCTGAAATAGTATCTTTTGGGGGTTTGGAACCTCTACGACGAAGTTCTGATCAGCTGAGTGAATTAAATTCCCTCCCGTTCACCCTAGGAAGTTGAAATTTGGTACCTGAGAATGTGAAATTCGAAGGGAGCTTCTCTAGGGCGTTAAGAGATTAACAAAATTACGGACTCTATCTTACTAAGCTATGTGAGCAAGGTTCTCTCCTGTTCACCCTTAGAAATTTAAAATTGAGGAGCTTCTCTCGGACTACAACAGTCGAATGAAATGACAGACTCCGTTCTGTTCAGCCTGTAAATTCTAACCTTTTTATTCTAGACCACCAAAAATGTGTGATATCCCCACAAAAAGATGATCCGCGAACAAAAGATGCCTTGCCACAAATGGATGATACTATCATCATATTTGAGCCATGAAAATAGTCAGATCGCCGTCTCCTAGTACAGTGCATTCATCGTTTCACTCTTTTGGGAGTGTGGCGCTTCTTTAAACGCTTGGCCAATTTTCACCAATTACACAACAAATACCATTGCTGTTCTCCGAATTCGGTGGGGAATATCTCTTACGAACGGACTTCCCTGATTTTCTTTTAATTTGTATACAATGATCAGAACCCACGATCCCGCGCATTGCTTACTATTGCAGATCTCTACAACTTCAACACTAGACCAATAAGAAGTATGTGACACTGATTCATATCTTTCTAACCCCATTTTGTGAAACTCTTTCGTTCCATTGTGAATGTCTTTCTCTTTAATAATATATCATACTATGACATTCGTGTACGTGTAGGTATACTTCTTACAAACGCAGAGCTAAAGAGGGCTGTAAAGAATATTGTACGAACCCACAGTAACATAACAAGGCTAACATCCACATATAATTTATAAATGAAATATATTATTATTCAACATTAATATATTTTCAGTAATGGTGTGAGGTGTGAATCCACCACCACACTAACCAGTACGATTGCCGATAAGCCAATAAATCGGCCAAGCCATAGAAGAAGCGTCTCGCTCCCAAACACAGTCAAAAATAGCGACTGAATCCGACTATTGACTAGTCCTAAATTGGATGATATCATGCATTTTGTGGCTTGACATCTTTTGTACATGGAGCGTCTTTTGGGGGGGAAAGTAGTAATTGAATAATTGTGAATTAAGACAAGTGAATGTAACTAATGTGTGTATTGTAACCATATTATAATTACTGGTTTTTGTGCATATAAATATGTACTTCATATTATTAAACTGCAAATAAGTTGTTGTAGTGATTTATAAGCAAGTTACTCCTCGGTCGGGTTTACATCAATCGGGTTTACAGCGGTCTGGGTATTCTCTTCAGTGACTTAGATTCAATGTAGCATCGTTATAAAATTAGTTTCGAGTGTTTGAACGGACTTTATTACCCTCATCAAATATTATTGCGTACATTTTAACATCAAGGTGGGTCATTCCATGCCTAAATGCATTATATTAATGGATCCTGATTTGTTGGGTATTTCTTCTTTTGGGTGGATCAATTATTCATTATCTGTCCTAAGAGTGCGATCTTAATGAAAATGTGGGCAATTATACTTTTACTTTGCAGTGTTTTGTTGGGAGTAAGTGCCGAAGAAGAACATCATGCGGATCGCATGATGTTTTTTGTAAGTGTTCTTATTGATGTTCTTGATAGAGAAAAATAAGCTTCAAACAGGCTTTTCTACTTCACCCACCATATTCCACAAGAGCTCCTACTTGAATAGAGTCAAACAACTATAAGTTCATTTAATTGTCTACTATTTGAAAAAACGCCTCAAATTATTTCACAAAGTTTTATTATTTTTTCAATTGAGTATGATCGTAGTTTTAGTTGGCTTGCGTACGTCATAAGGCCCGTCCAGACTCCTCGGCGTGTCCCATTTCAAGTTGCAACAACCTATACTTCTATAATTATATACGCATGTTTATAATTCTCGATTTGAGCTCCTATCTATTCAAATAGTTATTGCCTTAATAATATCATTATCTAAGTACGTACGAAAAGTCGAGAGGATATGTTATTAAATATGCGTAGGAAAAGCATTGGTATTAACACACAAATATGACCTAGAGAAAAACATATATTCATGCCTCGAAGGAACGCCGTACCCACCTCATGGTGCCGCTGTGTATTAGGTATATGGGTATAACACGTAAAAGTAATAAATATCCATTCTCCTACACCCCTCTGCTACGCCCCTGGTCACCCCAGACACCACAAGGTGCCGCGGCGCCTCCTCTCACTCCACCCCCCGCTCACACCCCCCCCCCCCCTCAACACCAACCGTGACCCAAACGTGCCAGGCGTGCGTGCGTACGTAAGTACTCAAAACCTCGAAAAAGACACTTTTTCGTCCGTTTTTGGCCCAAAGCATCTATGCGAGTAAAGCGATCGGGATGGTTAAACGTTAGGACCAACTAGACCCCAAATGGAGTCTATGTGCGAAAGAACGGGGTTTTTAAGTCAATTCTTAGGCCTTTTATAGCCCGGATGGCGGAAGGCGGACGGACATTTCAAATTTGGATTCTACGCACCTTGAAACGTAAAATGACAAAGTTTGAGGGGGGGTTATAAAAATTTTTTGCTACACGATCACATAGGCTTATTATTGGAAATAATATTTAAAAAAATGGTGCCCAAATCAACTCTGTATAATTTTGTAGTCAAAAGTTCCAGTCGTGCAATATGAGCGAATTTTCAAAATTTTACACATTGTATATTATGTCTTCTTTTCCAAATATAGCTGAACTACAAATCGAATGAATTTATGACCTGAAACCCATTTTTCGAATAACATTCTGCAGTAATTGTTTGCGATTTTTATCAATTTCTCAACATATGGAATTTACCTAAATTAGTTATTTTTACAGCACAATTATGAGCACACATTTTTTTATCGTTCTACTTCATAGAAATTTGAGGATTTTAAGCGAGTTGTCTTCCATTTCATGAGATGTAAAGAGTCTTTATCTTTACTCGATTTCATTGGTCTCTAGTTGGAAACATCACAGAAAAAAGTCTTCTCAGTAGTCTCCCGTGATTGCTAACTACGTTCTCAATTGATTTCAACATTGAATTTCTTCCACAATACCCAACAGATCTACTAGTTTTTTTTTTTTTTTTTTTTTTTTTTTTTTTTTTTTTTTTTTTTTTTGCAACTGTAATACCTACCTACTTTCTATTGTATTTTTCTTATCTCCTTCTCTTTGAACATTTTCAAACCCAGTATACTCTCATTTTACTGATAACTACATACATTGTTAGTCACAATCATTCAATATACTTCTAAATACAATTTGTTTATGTAGTTTGCTTTGAGCCTTATTATATGACTGTACTGTGTGTTTGCAGATGAGTTTAATTTAAATTTGCTAATTTGTTTAATTTAAAAAAAAAAAAGATTTAAAATTATTTGGGAACTTACTAGTTTTGAAATATATTATTAAAAGAAAGGAAGAATTTAGTTTGCATTAATTTATTATAAGTAGGTAGGTTGTTTATCATAATATGTGTAAATTAAGTTAGTGTTTGTTGTGCCCAGTTGTGAGTGACCAGTGAACTTGTATCATCCAGGAGCAACAAGAAGATCCATCACCCATTCTCCAATAACAGATTCCTGTTCAATCACATGCCCTTTTATAACACTGATAAGATGGCTTTGGGCTGGATCATTCAGTACCCTACCATCTCTCACAAGTAGAGCCCATCTTCCCTCAAAAAAGTTATTTTCCTCTCTCTGTGTAGAGTCCCTTGCAGTGTCCTCTGTATTACTGCAAATCAGTGTTCCTCTTAATTCATTGAGAGCATCAGTAAAGCTCAGATTGGCTGATAAGTGAATCAGTTTTGATGTTGTATTGCTGCCTGGCACACATCCACTCCACATCAACCTAATTGGGACCCAGGTGCCCTTCTACAACCAGGTCTTTACTTTTGGATCGTTTACATCTTTCATCTACATCTTACATCTTACATCTTTACATCTTCCACCAGTGAGTACCTTATTAAATTGCCTTTCAAATTCAAGCCCTACCTATTGGAATTAGCAGATACGTCAGTAATTCAAGAGGGAGCTGATTATCTAAGGGCGAAGGCAGGAAGTCAGCTCACAACAACAGCTACGCGGTCTAGTGGCTAGCATAACGGTCTCACAATCCAAACACTGTCACTGGAAGGAGTTCAATCCCGGGATCCAGCTACCTAATTTTTTCTCTTACCTCACCATTCTTCTCAATCAACCACTGTGTCTTCACTACCTACCTACAGACTGAACAATTTAAATAAATTCTAATTTAATATATAGGCATCTAAAAGCAAAAAATTATAAGAATAATTTTATTTTATATTTTAGAAATGGGCCCATTTTTTTGATGATATTTCCATGACAATACACTTCTTATTTGTGATCATTTTGGTTTTTAATCATACTGACCTTTTTTTATTGACATTTAAAAAGGAACATGAATAACTAGCTTGGTATAGCTCCAGCTAAATTCATGTTTCATACAAAATTGGTAGCAGAGCGTGGTTAGTATGATTAATGCTTGTTAATTTGAATTAATTCGAAAAATAACAGTTATTTATCTTTCTCAGTTGGTTTAATAATTTCTATCATATGTGGGTACTGATTATTACTTATCATTTATACTTCTAATGTTATCAATTATTCACTAGCCTTTCCAGACATTATTTATGGTTGTTATTCTATTCAACTATATTTATCTGGTATTTACCTGCTTACGTACATGAAGTTTCATTTAAACTTCAATTGAATTTTCTCATTCCCACATTGAAGCTTATCCCACTTTAATTGAAATTTAACTATTTTCCATTGAACTTTACCTGTTTATTGTTATTATTTTCTTTTGTTTTTCTCTTGCTTTCTTCACATTCCAAGTTTTATTGGTAATAATTAACGGCATAATTGAAGTGAAAGGGTGCCTAACTTGCGGTTTCTTACAGCCTCTTCTTATCCCCATAAACACTTGTTAACCCAATCCTTTACCCTTTCTCCCTCATTATATTAAAATGCCAGATCCTGAGGAGACATTTGAAAACAAGATTAAGATCTTGAGATCAAGATGGATAGTTGTAGCGAAGAATATTCAGGAAATCAGGGATAAGGGAAAAGCTTCCAGCTCAGATTCTAAATTTATTTTCATATTCAAGGGGATGTATAAGACTCTTGAAACCCAATATGAGAAATTCGAAAAGATCACTGATTCGATTATGTCTGAATATCAAGCTGCGGACAAATCGGAAGACTTTCCTACCTCTAAGGACAAGGAAATAATTAATAGCGTGAAAACATATTATTATGAATCCCATGCACATTATGAATCTCTTATTAATCCTTCTACTTCTACTATGCCCAGTCGACCAACATCACTTGGGAATAGTTCACTAAATGAATCTAAAATTTCTAATCGCCTGCCAAAATTGGACATACCAAAATTTGATGGAGAAATAACAAAGTGGCCAAAATATAGAGACATTTTCACTTCCTTGGTCCACAATGACAATAGCTTGAGTCCCATTGATAAATTTGTATTCCTCATGCAATCCATAACTGGTCCTGCAGCTGAAACTATTGGGAATTATGCTTTGGAAGAACAAAATTACCCTTTAGCCTGGCAGGCTATGATAGATAACTATGATAATAAAAGAATACTTGCAGCAAGTTATTTGAATAAAGTGATCAACTTCAAGTTTCATCCTGGTAAACCATCTATTGATTCTCTCAAGCTTTTCTTAACAAATGTAGCTGATAGTATTGCAGCTTACAAGTTACTCAACATCGCCGAATCCTCAGAATTTATACTGTTTTTTCTAGCTATTAGGTGCTTGGATACCACTACTAAGGAAGCATTTGAAATTGCTAATGATAAAGATTTTCCTACATTCGAGGATCTTCAGAAATTTGTCAGGGGAAGGTGTACAGTCATGCAGTTAACAAATAATCCTTATGCAAATAATTCTCCACAGCCCAAATTATGTATGCCTGTCATTAATAAGAATGCATCCAAACTGAAAAATGCTTTGCATGCTACAGCTGTTCAAGGCTCTTCATATACTTCAAAACCTTTGGTCACAACCTGCTTCATTTGTAAGGGTGGACCACATGGAATATTGAGTTGTCCCATATTCCACGATGCTTCAGCAACTGACAGACTTGCTTCTTTGAAGGCATGGTCAGGATGTAGAAATTGTCTGTCTTATAAGCACCGAACCAACAGCTGTAAAAGCACGTGGCGCTGTAAGCATTGCAAAAGAAGGCACCATTCCACATTGCATATTCCCAATGACAATCTGACGCATGAGGGATCTTCAAATGCCCCTACTTCAAATCCTGTACCAGCATCTCTGTCTTCAACTTTGAAAGACGATGTTTCAGTCCTACTGGGTACAGCTATTGTGCAAGTTAGGAATACTAGAGGTGAATTTGTTAAGGTTAGGTGTGTGGTGGATTCAGGTAGTCAACTTTCATTTTTAACCCAACGATGTTTGCTCAGATTGGGACTTGTTGCTTCAAGGTATCCCAAAAGAATTTCTGGGGTTGGTAATACTATTCTTGAAGAAGCTCTTGGCCAAATTACTTGTGTTCTGCGTCCAAAAGACAAAGTGTCTCCGAATCTCACTATTGACACTATTGTAGTGAAGAATATAACTTCTTATTTGCCAAATTGTCTTATAGATCCTAGTGTATGTCAGAAGTACACTAGTTATGACTTAGCTGATCCCAAGTTTTGGGAACCTGCTCCAGTGGATATGTTGATAGGAGTGGGTCCCTTTTGTGACATTTGGAATGGCACTTGCATAACAGTTGGTGAAAATCTGCCAAGGTTGTTTCCTTCTACACTTGGACATATTGTTATGGGTAGATTGGGGAGTGGTGAAACCCTGGTTAATCAAGGAACTTCTCTTTTCTCCATTTCTGAAGAAGATGATTTGAATAAGAGTTTAACTCGCTTTTGGGAAATAGAAGAGGTTTATACACCATTCAGTAAAGAAAATCCTGATGATGTGCTTTGCGAAGAGCATTTTCAATCTACCCATTTCAGAGATCCTAATGGGAGATTTTGTGTGCGAATGCCTTTTAAGCCAAATGCCTCTCCTTTAGGGCAGTCCTCTGCACAAGCAGTCAAAAGATTTTATAGTTTAGAGCACAAGTTAAAGAAATCCCCGGAATTAAAAGAACAATATTCCTCTTTTATGAATGATTATATTTCCTTAAATCATATGTCTCTCACATCTGCAGACTCCAAATATCACGTGCCACACCATTGCATTACTAAAGATGATAGGGGTGAGAATAAATTGAGGGTTGTATTTGATTTTTCAAGTCGTACTGCAACTGGCTCTTTAAACGAAAAGCTTCTAACGGGTCCTAAACTACATAAAGACATAAAAGAGATTCTTCTTTCTCTCCGTCTTCATAACGTTGTTCTGATAGGAGATATAGTTAAAATGTATCGCCAGATAAACATACATCTTGCTGACCGATGCTATCAGCATGTTTATTGGAGACAAGATCCTTCAGAAGCCTTGCAGAAATTTGAATTAAAGACTCTTACTTATGGCTTATCCTCAGCTCCGTTTATTGCTCTACGTTGTATCAAACAGTTAACAATGGAAGAAGGCGAGGAATTCCCATTAGCTACAGCTGCCCTTAATCAGGACATGTACGTCGATGATTTGGTTTCTGGTGGGCCTTCAGTGGAACATGTGATTAACCTACGTGACCAAACCATTGGTCTTTTGAATCGAGGTCAGTTCAAGTTGGACAAATGGGCCAGCAATAGACCTGAAGTTCTTCAGGGTGTTTCTGCTGCATCTGATGGGAAACTCATAACATTGTCGGACAAAGAGAGTCCTGTGCTGAAAATCTTGGGTATACAGTGGGATTCTACTGGAGATTTCTTCTCATTCCACTGCAAAAGTCATGAGTTCATTGCTACAAAAAGAGGAATATTGTCTACTGTAGCAAGGATGTTTGATCCATTGGGTTTCATATCCCCTGTAGTCTTGCTGTTGAAGACTTACTTACAAGAGCTCTGGAAACTCAATTTAGATTGGGATCAACCTATTCCTGAGAAGATCCAGCACTCATGGGCTGAAGTGGTGAATGAATTAGAGATACTCTCTCAGGTGAAGGTACCAAGATTTGTTGGAAGTACCTCAACCTTTGTTTACCAAGTGGTAGGGTTCAGTGATGCCTCTAACTCTGCATACAGCGCAGTCTTATACTTGAGAGTTATAAGTGGTACTACGATCAAGGTTCATTTCTTGACTTCAAAAACTCGATTAGCTCCTATTAAAACAATATCAATCCCAAGATTGGAATTGTGTGGAGCCCTTCTCCTTTCTAAATTGTATCATTCGTGCAATGGATTTTTTCAACGAATTGCGGCTTCTCACAAAGATCCAGTTTTTTTCAGTGACTCGACAATTGTTTTGGGGTGGATAAATACTCCACTCTACAAAATGAAAACTTATGTATCAAATCGTATTTCAGAAATCACTGATTTAACTTGTCCCACATTATGGAGACATGTTTCTACAAATGATAACCCGAGTGACTGTGCCTCAAGAGGTCTTACTCCCCGTCAACTGCTTATCCATCCATCATGGTGGACAGGTCCATCTTGGCTTTGGGATCCTGAAGAATTATGGCCTTCATCAATGTTTGAATCACCCCAAGATCTTCCAGAGCTACACAAGGAAACAAAGCCTTGTCTTGCTGCTTCAATCAATAAAATTATGTTGATTGAATGGATTTCTCGCTTTTCATCATGGATGAAGCTTCTTCGATCTATTTCTTGGCTTCTTAGAAAGATCCATAATATTAAAAACAAATCCAACCAGCATACAGGTCCTTTGAAGTTAGAAGAAATTAATAAAGCAAGAGAAGTTTCAATAAAAATAGTGCAGGAACACTATTATGGAGGACCAGCTTCAAAAACAGAAAAATGGAAGTGTATAGAATCATTGGATCCTTTTGTGGATGCTCTTGGGATTATCAGGGTGGGTGGAAGGTTAAAAAACGCTGCATCTATCTCCTTTTCACAAAAGCACCCGATCATCCTCCCACATGATAGCCATTTTACTAAGTTATTAGTAGATTTTTATCATAAATCATATCTCCATCCAGGACCCAACCTGCTTCAAGCTCTTCTTCAAATGAAATATTGGGTTCCGGGCATGCGGCGTCTCATTAGGCAAAGGAACTTCCACTGTCTTAACTGTTACAAAGCGAGAGGCACTCCGATAATCCCAAAAATGGGTGACTTACCTGATTATCGTTTGAAGGAAGGTGGAGCGTTTGTCCATACAGGGGTTGACTTTGCCGGTCCGTTTGTGATTCGTGAATCTCTCCGTCGCAAAGCACACACCTCTAAGGCTTACCTTTGTGTGTTTGTATGCCTTGTTACAAAGGCAATACATTTGGAGGTAGTATCAAACATGACTACAGAGGCCTTCCTTGGGACACTTGATCGTTTCATTGCTAGACGAGGTCTCCCTGAACAAATTTATTCTGACAGGGGGTCTAATTTTATAGGTGCAGCCCATGAACTTGAAGATTTGTACAGTTGGTTTGAACAATCGTCAACACAGGATATAATCCTCGACCACCTCAACAAAAGGGAAGTAAAGTGGAATTTCAATCCACCCTATGCACCCCATTTTGGGGGCATATGGGAAGCAGGAGTGAAATCTGCGAAAAGACACCTGTACAAGGTAGCTGGAAACCATCAACTGACCTTCGAGGAACTCACGACTCTGTTTGCCAACATAGAAGCGGTCTTAAATTCTAGGCCATTATGTCCCCTTTCCAGCAATCCTGGTGAAAATGAATATTTGTCCCCAGGACACTTTTTAATTGGTCGACCACTCCTGAGTACAGCAGCACCTTCATTACTAGACACTCGTGAGTCAAGGCTGTCTCGTTGGCAATTAATTAAGAGACAGAGTGAGCAGTTTTGGAGCCACTGGAGACTTCACTACTTGTCCACGTTGCAGAATCGCCAGAAATGGACTCAGACTCGCGAAAACTTGAAGGAGAATCAGTTAGTACTCCTGAAGGAACCTAACCAGCCTTACATGAGTTGGCCTCTGGCAAAGATAGTGGCAACTCATCCTGGGAGGGATGGCAACGTGCGGGTATGCACTATCAAAATAGGAAATTCAACTTACAAACGACCAGTCTCAACTTTAATTCCTCTTCTCCCACTTTCCACTCCTGATCATACCTAACTAAAAATTTGAAAATTTCGCCCTTCTAAAGCTTAGGGAAATTTTGGTGGGCGGAATGTTTGCAGATGAGTTTAATTTAAATTTGCTAATTTGTTTAATTTAAAAAAAAAGATTTAAAATTATTTGGGAACTTACTAGTTTTGAAATATATTATTAAAAGAAAGGAAGAATTTAGTTTGCATTAATTTATTATAAGTAGGTAGGTTGTTTATCATAATCTGTGTAAATTAAGTTAGTGTTTGTTGTGCCCAGTTGTGAGTGACCAGTGAACTTGTATCATCCAGGAGCAACAAGAAGATCCATCACCCATTCTCCAATAACAGATTCCTGTTCAATCACATGCCCTTTTATAACACTGATAAGATGGCTTTGGGCTGGATCATTCAGTACCCTACCATCTCTCACAAGTAGAGCCCATCTTCCCTCAAAAAAGTTATTTTCCTCTCTCTGTGTAGAGTCCCTTGCAGTGTCCTCTGTATTACTGCAAATCAGTGTTCCTCTTAAATTCATTGAGAGCATCAGTAAAGCTCAGATTGGCTGATAAGTGAATCAGTTTTGATGTTGTATTGCTGCCTGGCACACATCCACTCCACATCAACCTAATTGGGACCCAGGTGCCCTTCTACAACCAGGTCTTTACTTTTGGATCGTTTTACATCTTCCACCAGTGAGTACCTTATTAAATTGCCTTTCAAATTCAAGCCCTACCTATTGGAATTAGCAGATACGTCAGTAATTCAAGAGGGAGCTGATTATCTAAGGGCGAAGGCAGGAAGACAGCTCACAACAATAGCTACGTGGTCTAGTGGCTAGCATAACGGTCTCACAATCCAAACACTGTCACTGGAAGGAGTTCAATCCCGGGATCCAGCTACTTAATTTTTTCTCTTACCTCACCATTCTTCTCAATCAACCACTGTGTCTTCACTACCTACCTACAGACTGAACAATTTAAATAAATTCTAATTTAATATATAGGCATCTAAAAGCAAAAAATTATAAGAATAATTTTATTTTATATTTTAGAAATGGGCCCATTTTTTTGATGATATTTCCATGACAATACACTTCTTATTTGTGATCATTTTGGTTTTTAATCATACTGACCTTTTTTTATTGACATTTAAAAAGGAACATGAATAACTAGCTTGGTATAGCTCCAGCTAAATTCATGTATCATACACTATATAATCACTGCAAGAATGGGCATCATTTTTTAGTTACATAGTTTGAGTCACAACATTTTACGTAATAAAATACAATTTGTATTCCTTCGGAGCTCCAATCTCCACCATGAATCCATGAGAGGGAAGTCAGTATAATATAATGTGGTCGAAAAGCCCAGGGGGGGGGGGGGGCCCGGTCCGGTCCTGTATTTAGTAAATAAAGTATTTCAGAATTTTTAGGCCTACATAAAACAGAGTGTAACACTTGAAGGGCCCTGATCAGATTATATTTGATTTACTACACCAGACTGTTTCTCTTAAACAGTTGCGATGATTGCGATGGCCCAAAATATTACTCTTTACCCTTTACCGTCTTAACCAGTAGGCACTCGGCTGAAGAGTTGGGAGAGACCATCCATGGGCCAAGAAAGGTTGAATTCCCTTGCCATTCTCAGCATTAAGCACAAGTTAGCATCCAAACTTGACTTTTCTAAGGTTATTAAAGAATTTTCACTTAAAAAGGCACGAAAGTTTTAAGTGTTTTTGTCTTGTATTTTTTCAATTGCAAATACACTTTTCCTCACTTCACTTTATTAGTTTTAAAATGTTTCATTTGATAAAACATGTAATTATAGCCTATTACAGTTTTCTATATTTAAAAAGTTTTCCACAATTATAATTACAATTACAGAATGCTATTATAACTCAACAAAACAAAGATCTCATTTTACTAATTCATATTTTTGATAGTTTTTCACTAAATAAATCTTGTATCTTTTGTTGTTATAAATCTAATTCTTTACTGCATAGCTTCATTACAAGTGGATAAACTGTAATAAAACAATTGTATTTTTGTAGATTTTTTTTTTCCAAAATTAATAAATGTATTCTTTCAAACATAATTGATCATTGTTTCAATTAATTCCTTCAGCCATACAGAGACTTTCCTTTTTAATCCGTCCATAACATTAAAATAAAGTTAATTGTATGTGTTGATTAATGATTATATGAAATTTAGTCAATCATAATTTCTGCCACAATCGTCCAATTGAGGAATGAGTAAATTGGAACTTCTCTGAATACGCCCTCTATTCACAAACAATTGTATTTAAAGTAGTTAAAATAAAAATCCTATGACTGATTGGATATAGAATTTTTGTTTAAAGGTAATTTATGGCATTTTTATGGTTTTGTAATTGGTTGGTAATTACTAGAGTATGAATACTTGAATTTTCAATTCTTAAGTTACACTTTACTTTTGATTAAATGTTGAATAAAACGTAATGAAGTAGTAAGAGTTCAGCCCCTCACGTGTTCTTATTCAAACACTGAACCTTGGTAGGAAGTATTAATGATTTTTCGTTTGGTTAGAGAAGATTTAATAGTTTTTTGTAAAACAATTATCATCGCCATCTCTAGTAAAACAACTCGCGACAAAAAAAAAAAAAAAGGGGGGGGGGGGGGGGGGGGGGGGGGGGGGGGGGGGGGGGGGGAGGGGGCCCGTGGCCAGAATCTGGTCCCGGGCTCGACTTGGAGATGTGGGGGAGATACGATCATTGATGGGTGTACCCGCCGGCAGGCTGCGCCGAAAGGAAATATGATTTTTTCTAAGCATCGATTATTTGAATCTTCCTGGTTAGAAAGTACTCAAGTACCAACATAGGCAAATAAATTAAAAAATTCATAGCATAACATCAAAAGCAACTATAAAACCGATTATTCAGATTCGTTAACATATGTGATGTATTCAATTTTATTGTTTATTGAGCTAATTTTCCGTTATACAGGGGAATGAATACCAGAAAAAGCCCCATGGAGATCCTAAATATGAAGCATTCATAAGGAAAGAACTAGTTGGCATGGGGATAAACCCAGAGGGCATTAAAGTTCTTTCATTCTACGTAAAGGTAATAATTATTCAAATAATTGTTGGTGTATTACTTTCATTAATGAAACCTTGTAGAGCAATAATCAACACTGATCGGCGATTCATGAAAAAAATAGCATTCATCTCACAGTTCTCAATCTCTGTTATTTACCCCATACAAAAAAAAAAATATATATATATACTCGACCCTTCGGGCCTTCGGCTTATCTTCGCGCCTCGCCAGATCTTTTCTCTTTTCTACTGCGTAGAAAACGAGGATAATTTGCTTTGCAATTCTTAGCCTGAAAAAATTGGTATATAAAAATATGTTCAATCCTGGCTGGGATTCGAACCCACGATGCGAAAAAAATTGATATAAAAAATATATAAAAAATAATATACCTATATTAATTGCTATGCAATTCTTAGGCCGACCCCCAATAATTTTTTATGTAACGTCCCCATATAAAATGTCCGGGGACGGGAAGCGCGAGGTCGTGGGTTCAAATCCCAGCCAGGCTTGAAATTTTTTTTTTTTCTCTCGTGAGACGAAGGTTGTGGGTTCAAATCCCAGCCAGGCTTGAACAATTTTTTTTTTTTTCCAAATTTTTTTATATCAATTTTTTTTGCATCGTGGGTTCGAATCCCAGCCAGGATATATATATATATATATTATTCGGATCATCCACACGCCCGAATACTGGATAAAATTTTCTGACGAAATGGACCTCCCGGTAATGTTTTGTAAGACAACGTCTCCAATTCACTTCTGCTGAGTTCAAATCGTAACTTCCTACCTCTGGGATACGGTTCCATAAGAAAACTGTTCCTCACTAACCTGCTACTAATGGTCAAGCCGATGAAAACGTACAAACCATCAATAGAACTCAAGTTAAACGTGGAGCAACACTGTATACACTCCAGGCAACAATAAACAACTGCAACAATATAACAAAACTGCATACCAGACCCCCTGGGAGCCGCCATCCCTGCTGTTCCTAGGACAAACTATCCGTTCCCGACTTCAATGTGTTAAACTAAGCACGTCTGAGTTAATGGAAACAAAATCAGACAAAAGTTCAGCAAATTATTACACAATGGTTAATTATTTCTGTGTTAGATAGCCCTTCTACGCCGATCATTGGCCTATAATTTATTATTAAACCCCGTATGTAATATATGATCAGAACATGGCGCAACGTGACTCCTAGCTACAATTTTTACAGTTCCAAGACCCCGCAATTTTTTGCTTAACATTAAAAATGTTTAAAACAAAAAAGGTCGATATGCAAGGAAAGAATATCTAGGTTCAGACGCCCCTCAGCTGATCAGTGCGCCTCTGTACCTCGTAATTGTTACCGAGGAATCTTAGAGGAGCTTCATCATAATAACAGTAATTGTATTCCCTAAATAATAGTAATTGTATTCCAGATCTCCAAAAAGGAGCTACGTTTCAGGTTTCAGCATTATAAGTCAATTAAAAAACACATCAGGCTCAGAAGCCCCACAGCTGTTCAGTGTGCACTGAAATTGAATTTATTCTTGATATTACAAAGGAGGTCCATTTCAAATCGCAGATCCGAAGGTTGACAGCAATATACCCGCGTAGATATAGAGGAAAAATTAATGCAATTAATTAAAACATCTACTGGTTCTCCAAATCTCAGTATAACGATATGTACGAGTAAGTAAGTACCTACCTACCAATTGAAAATAACATAAATGTATAGACCACTGAAATGGTTTTAATAATCATTGAAAACTCCACATTAGAACGTAGTCAATCAAGATGTAGGTAACGTAAAACTTCTAAATTGGTCATATAGGAAACGGGAAAATGATGCTTGAAGTAATTTACGTCAGCGCATGCGCAGAATGGAGTAATGATTTGAGAAAAATGAAATTGAAAAATTCCCAGAAAACGTAATCAAAATTTGATGAAAACTTGACCTTGTTCCTGGAAGTAAACTTTCGCGCATGTGCAGGAGCTAATAATGATGCAGTCATGTTGAAATTAACATGGAATAATTAAACCATTCTCCCCCCAACCATGCACAGAATCTGAGCGGGATTGGAAGACTAGGGCGTAAAAATATGGTGCTTGAAGAAATTTACGTTTGCGCATGCGCAAAGTGTAGTAATAATTTGATAAATATGGAATTCATAGTGGATCATTTACAGCCTATCATACTTTAAGTATTTTGTGCATCTGTATCTGTATCTGTAATAAATAGGATGTCTCAAATTTTCTCTTCGGTCGTCCCCGCTATTGATTTTCTTTTACTTCAACAGGATGAACACTATAGAACGTCCTATAAATTAACGTACAAAGACAAAAAGAATAACAGATGTTTCATGAAATGGGTAAACTATCCTATAGGTGGAAAAACAACTAGCCATATACCCAATTGCAGGGGTAAGTTGCGTTAAATATATTAAATAATCCGACGTAGATTTAACAATAACTTTAGTAGAGTTCCGAGCATGAGAAGCTTCTCGTTGTTGCCTATGACTGCAGTCGTGACGGATACAAAGGATATTTTGTATCGAGACTGGAAGTGGGGTTTCTTTGCAGCATACGCACTTGTAACAAACCTCCGTAACGTTCCTCCAAATCGAACAAATCCGAGGTTTGGAGCGGCAAAATTTCAAAGTAATTCTGGTTCGGAGGAACGCTAAGGAGCTGATCTGCTTTTTGGGAGCGGGGTGATACTAGTGTGGTCAAGAGAGAGAAAGAGAGAGAGAGAGAGAGAGAGAGAGAGAGAGAGAGAGAGAGAGAGAGAGAGAGAGAGAGAGAGAGAGAGAGAGAGAGAGAGAGAGAGAGAGAGAGAGAGAGAGAGAGAGAGAGAGAGAGAGAGAGAGAGAGAGAGAGAGAGAGAGAGAGAGAGAAGAAATTATTCACATAAAATGTACAGAAAGAATGAAGAATAACATAGTCTGTCTCAGAGCAAGGCCAGAATTGACGGGCTAGAGACCCTTACTCAAACAGTATATAATAAAATAAAAGTAGGAAAAAACCCTTCTCGCTATTTAGTAATAAATGAAGAGATACACTGGCTATTGGTTAGACTACGTTTAGAATGGCACAATATTTTGAGGTGCCAACTTCGAAAATCAAACATATTAACTGCCTAGTATACCTTCGGCGTTCGCCGGTCACAAATTTATTAGCCATGAATATATACTCGTAGATCTCTTGTATACTGAACGGGTAACATCAAATGGACCTTTATGTTTTGGGGCATAGAATTATATAGAAGGTAAATCAGGCATTTTGGGCTCCTAGAAGTGAGGGTCAAATTTATCTTGGGGTTTGCAACATTCGTGAGTAATTGGAATCTGGTGGATTGGGGGTGAACATGTGACGAGTCGACAATATATAGATTTCTGTAATAAAACAAGGAGACTTTTGGTGAAAGGTTGACGGATATTGAAGACCCTTGCCTCCTGAAAGAGTAGCTCACTCGAAAATGTTCGGCGCCTTCCGAGCATCACCTTTAATTTCGGCGGGGTTAATGTTGCAACGTACTGCACCTCCGTTCTTGAAATCCCCCTTCACCGCCCACTATCACCCTTCTCATAGTTCTGTGCATTATTTCAGGTGCATTATCATATATTCACCTGCTTAGTGCAAAAGCTCAAGATGTTGTGTGTGGGAGGTGTGGGGGTGATCGGTTCATACGCCATTTCTGGAGGACTGCACAGACCTTGTGGACCTCCGAGTCCAGCATCGGCCCCCTCAGTGGGATAACGTTTTATCTAGACCAGACAAGGTCCAGTCCCTGTTATCGTACCTAAGAGCCGCAGAGCTCTACTACGAACTGTGATATCTGATCTGTGATATATGTTTCTACAGTTTAGTCATAGTTTTATTTCACTTTGGCGGTTATATATACTCGTAGTAACATATATTTAGTTATTAGCCTATTCTAATTTTAGTTATATTTTTTTATTTTTGAGGATTTTTTTTCCTCTCTAGGGGCTAAACAGTGGTCATTACTGTACCCTTATTTTGTCCTCCTCCGGTTTACCAGTGGAGTCCGTGATAGCACTCCTTTTGGTGGTGGAGGGTAGCATGGCCCCCCATGGAATCATGCCACTTGCAGTGTGCCTTTGGACACTTTGTTCAATGCCGCTAATGACCCATATGGTTGAGGTGCGGCTTAAACCATTAAAAAATATATATATTTCCATTTTTTTCATCAGTTTGTGCTTCGTGTTTTTGTTTCAACGAGGTATGGACGGAGTGGAGAAAAGAGTAAGCCCTACAATGAACTTTACTCAGGCAAACTGTCTATCCACCAACGCAATTTCTCTTCCTTTCTCTCTCAATATATCAATAAAAATGTAAGTGGCCGGTGCCCTTGCTCTTTCAATGTCATGACGTCAACTCAATACAACTACAATTACGTTCTACTCTCCCGAACCCAATTCGCAACGGTACGATGTTCAGAGCGCTGCGATGTTTTGAGTCGATATGTTCGGATCAGAGGTACGGACATTAATACAAGTGCGTAAGTTCAGGTTCGTAATTTCAGTTATGATAGAACTGATAATTTTTCTAGCCGTAGCGTCAACGACGAGACAAATTCGAGAGTTCTTTTTGCCTAATTATGTTCAGTTTAGGGACATGAATGATGGTAACATTGGTTTACAGCCTATCACTATGTAGTTCAAAACGATTACCTACTAATTTTGAAACCTATATGATGAACTTTTTGCAATGAATCATCAGGGCGGAAGGGGCTCCGGCACACACTTGTAGTGTTTTCAATAGCAAAATTTTAAACTTTTTGACCGGCGGATCGCAGTAGTTTTTTGGTTTCTCAAGGTTTCATTCCTTGGGAAAACTGCGTAATCAGGATAATTACAGCCAAACAAGCTACTGTTAAAGTGGTAAATATACCATATAAAACACATAATAAACTAACAACTTCAAAACTTTTAATAGATTTAGACTGTAGTCTCTAATTTTGTTGTCAAGGACGTATGTGGATAACAGAGTGGTTGTCCACATCAGTAAGTACCTACATATTGCTTTTTGTATTTGGTTGGTATATATATATATATATATATATATATATATATATATATATATATATATAATTAACACAAATTTTAGAAAAAACAAAAAGTTACACCACAAACTATTTTTTATATTTCGGCTTAATTAGCCTTTTTCAAAAAATGAAGAACTACAATAATTTTGTGTGGGAATTTCGACGTTGATGTAATGCAGAGAGACTTTTGCCATGGAGAAGATATCAGACGTTAACCGGGCAACCATCTTCTCCATGGCAAAAGTCTCTCTTCATCATATCAACGTCGAAATTCCCACACAAAATTATTGTAGTTCTTCATTTTTTGAAAAAGGCTAATTAAGCCGAAATATAAAAAATAGTTTGTGGTGTAGGGGAGATGGGGTATTGGCGGTCACCTAACTTCATGAAGCTGTAAAATGCTCTAGAATCATTGGTTTGTAACCAAATTTCACTATTTGATTGGCTGACTAACCAAGATTTAGGATCTAGGTTCATTTTTAACATTAAATCAAATGGGAACAACTTAGAACGAAAATTTGAAAAAGAGGGTTTGACCGTAATTACCCGCACTTGCGGGTAATAGCGGTCAGTGATTTGCTAACCAGAGATCCTCACAACTACCCATATTTTTAGTTCATGGATGTGAACAAGGCCAGTAAATCAACGACTCAACGCCTAATTTTTATTGCAAGGCATTCATTTGTAACAAACGAGCAAAATCATAGGTGCACCTTAATAGATTCGCCGAAGTTAATGAGGTAAAAATGACTAGGCAATGACTGTCTTGAGGTAAAATAAATCACATTTTAGTAGGAAGAGCTAAAACTAGGGAAACAATTCGAAATAAAATGAAATTTCAAAAGAATGAAAATAAGTCACAATATTCAAGTTTAAATTTAAAAAGAAATTGAATTAAAATTTCAAAGGAACGTGGAGTGTGATAAAAATAAGTCACAATATTCCAGTTTAACATGATGCACATAGTTCACATAGTTCATCGTCAGGGCACCCCATTGAGCATATATAGTGTGCCATGTGATGACACCCCTTGCACTCCCACATCAATACACTGTCCGTTTCTTCACTATCGAGACAAATGAAGCATTTTTGTGTTTCGTTGTCTTCGCTGTTGTCGATACTGTCATTCTCATCATCGTCACATAAATCCTGCAGAGAAATTTGAGATTCGTCTGAATCAGTTTCATCAGAAATTGAAACCTTCTTCGTGTTTTTTCTTTTCCTCCCTCTTTCTGGTGGCTTGTGTTTCACCTTTAGCGAAATTCCTGAACACGATGGCATTGAAGGTTGCTCATCTCTCACCACCATGTTCTTCCTGCATGCTGTGGCATCGAACTTTAGTTTCTTCTTTGTAGAATTGCTCTGCTGCTTCTTCGTTATGTTAAACTGTTTTTTAGCTTCTTTCTCATTTTTTTTGCTTCTTTTTTCTAATAAATCTGCCTTTCTGGGTGTTGAAGTTAGTATTTCTGATCTCTTCTTTTTTCGTCCTCTTTTTTGTGTGGCAGGGGTGGATGGCAGAGGCATGAACTGATCAATAGGGCTATTATTTGGAGGTGAAGATTCATTTCTGATTATTTCTACGGATCCTGAAGAATTTGTATCAGTAACAATAGGAAGAGGAGGCTGATTGGGCCGTGCCAGAAAATCTGCTGCCAAAAAATCCTCGTCGGTGAACAAATACCGTCTCAGAGGCCATATTCCAGTTGATTCAAATCCTGACACAGCAAGCCTTATGGTTGCAATCCTTGAATATGCTGCATTGAATAAGCCAGAAATATCATAGGGTGTGATCATGGTTAAACCTCTTGATTTCATGTGCAAATCACATTCAACACGAAACGCATGTTTAAGAGGTCCAAACACAGTTACATCTAGAGGTTGGAGCCTATGAGAAGTATGTGGAGGGAAAGAGAGCATTACAATGCCATTGCTTCGGCAAAAATCGTATGCCTCCAAGCTGGTGTGGCTGCAGTGATTATCCAATACAAGAAGAACGGGATTGTCAACCGTTGCCCCCGAATGCCCAACAAAATGTTTTAGCCATAACAAAAATAGTTCTTCGTTTGACCATCCATTCTGCGAACAGCTGTATATTGCTGAAGTGGGTCCATCACGTTGTAACTGAGGTGACATACGTTTCCGGGGGAATATCATCATAGGTGGGATATAGGCACCTGAAGCGCTGATGCAACATATGACAGTTATGTTCTTCCCCCTTTCCCAACTCGTAACACTCCCAACTCTCTTCTTTCCAAGTGGTGCTATGACTTTGATCGGGTCTTGTACTGTTGAAACCCCAGTTTCATCTACATTGTAGATTCGGCTGGGTTGAAAGTTGTGTTTTTCCATCAGTGACACGAGATTATCGAAGAAATGCTCAACTTCGTTGCGATTAAACGCAGTAACTCTGTTAATGGAAGTTGCTTCAGGCTTTCTCACTGAAATCGTAGGGTTGCGAGCAGAAAATGCTTCAAACCAGTCCCTTCCAGCCGTTTTTGTTTCCCTGTTAAACTTGTGAGGTATATTATTGGACTCTGCATAGTCATATGCAGCTCGACGAAACTGACTGGGAGTTATCCCATAAAACATATTTGACAATAAAATAAGGCGTTCCACCATAATCTTCTCTTGTGCTGGTGTGAACGTAGCTCGAGGTCCCATCCGAGGATCCCTGGTACTACCAATCTTAAGTCGTTGTTGAAGAGAGCTGAATGGAATACCAACAGACTTACTCGCCTGCCGCATGCTTAAACCAGTAGACATAAGTTTAACAGCCTTCTGTATATCTTCAGCTTTCCAAGCCGCTTTTGCTGTTTTCCTCTTTACATTTCTAGGCATCTGAAAAACATGAATAGGAATATTACAATATAGAAGTTGATACAAGCACTAAAAACCATCAAATAAAATTAAATGATGAATAGATTCGTGAATTATTACTTGATAATACTGTAGGAGGGTAATGACGGTCAATCTACGAATGACCATCATAACCCGCCTGTTGACCGTAATAACCCACCAGTAGACCGTCATTGCCCCTTGTTTTGACCGCCATTACCCAATCTGTTTACATCTTGAACTTTTTGGATCGTAGGTTTAATTTCCAACTAATTTTAATCAACTACATCAGGAAATGAAGCCAAGGAGTTACAGAACAATATCAGAGTGGGAGTTGAATCGAAAATATACGAAATAATTCACTTACCTTGCCTTGAAGTGAGAGCAGCCTTACATCTGTGCTTAGACGAATCTTCAACTGGCAGCCACATTGACGGAGTGACAAGATCCTGCCCCTCCTCTTGGAAATTAGTTACGACTCTCGCCCAGAGATAGCTCCACCCATTAGAATAGGTGTAAGCTTTTTGTAGTGTTCAGAAATGGGTTGACCGTCATTACCCACTGACCGTCAATACCCCCATCTCCCCTAACTTTTTGTTTTTTCTAAAATTTGTGTTAATTATACATGCTCTTGTAGAGCCACTTCATTGAATTGAATTATTTCAAGTGCCATAGCACCGACCTTCCTATTTCAAAAAATTATTTAATTTAAATACTTCTGTGCTCTTTTTCTTAATTCTACATCCAATCCGACGTTCAAGCAGTACAAGATGGATCCAGTAAGTACTTGGATGCAGAGAATACATTACTTTGCTAGGAAAGTTGCTCGCTGTACTAGTCATATTGAGTTCATCAACCAGTGCCTCCAAATGGGTGTGATTCCAAATGGCTTACGTCTTAAAATACCTTTGCATGCGGCCCCACCTCCTATGCGAAATTCATTAATCCGTTTTGCCCATGCCAGCTCTCTACAATTCGCGAACCACATACTAAAAGAGTACATTCAACTACGTGATAAATATCTGACAGAGAATTTGATACCGCTGATCAACATAGTTTCATGGACCAATCCTACACTTGTACACCAAATAAACAACATCCTAAATGAAGGAAACCTGATTTTGGAGTCACTACGACAGCACCATCTCCGCAAATTGTCATCTCTTTATCTCAGTCATTTAAGAAATGGAATATCCTTACCTGCGCCCGGTTTGTCTGCTTTTCTTCCACATATACCACTGGTGCCTCCCACTGTGACCCGGAAATCAATACTGAAGAATCATCAGGTCAAGGGGTTCGAGAACAAGTTCCTGATCCTCAAACAGAAGAACCGATACCTACAAGAGATGATCAACCTACGGAAACAGTGCAAGTCGAATCACATAGTGGACTAAACACTGGTGGATTAGTGGAGGAAAACAACGAGGTTTGCAACCTTTCCTCCAAAGCACTCACACAAATCGAGATCAGATTATTGTCGAAAGGATTGAAATTTACTCCCACTCCACGAGTAGACCACATCAAGCTCCACGAAGACTTTCAAGATTTTTTCAGAAAATTACGTCTAAAATACTACTGGGAAGTGACAGCAAGGGAAGATCGTACTGCCACTGGGTCCAGTGACACTCTTCATCCCTCACTGCAAAAATTTAAGCCTCCATCTGAATTTGATCCGCCTCGTTTACCACCTTCTCATCCTTTGGAGCAATTTATCAGTCGGTTTGTACAGAATACATCACAAGTGTCCTTTCTGAATTCTCTGACTCCGAAAGATAACTTGTC
Organism: Adelphocoris suturalis; assembly: GCA_030762985.1. Classification (NCBI taxonomy): domain Eukaryota; kingdom Metazoa; phylum Arthropoda; class Insecta; order Hemiptera; family Miridae; genus Adelphocoris; species Adelphocoris suturalis. The sequence goes on from CM061048.1 coordinate 30,490,981, forward strand.
AGCAGAAGAACATAAAGCCTTGGGAGCAATAAAAAGGGATGAAAGTATAAAGGTGATGCCAGCAGACAAGGGATCAACAGTAGTTATAATGAATACAGCTGATTACCGAAGAGAAGTCTTTCGACAGCTAAATGATGAACGTTTTTACAAGGAGCTCGACACTGATCCTACTAAAAGATTCGCGAGTGAAATAAAAAGATATATAAAGCAAAACAAACGAACAGAAAATTTATCTGCTGCAGACGTTGAAGGATTGGTCCCTGAAGCTCCTCGATGTTCCGAATTTTATCTTCTCCCCAAGATCCATAAGGGATATTCACTTCCAGATCGGTTACCCCCAGGAAGGCCAATAGTGGCAAGTTTTGGTAGTCTCACAGAGAGAATATCGGCATATGTTGATTATCAGTTGCAGTCTATTGTCAAAATTCAACCATCCTACATAAAAGATACCAATCACTTTTTGGATTTCCTCCATGAATTGCGAGTGCCGACTGTTGATGGACATCCAGTTATCTTGGCGTCAGTGGATGTAACCTCACTTTACACCGAAATTCCCCACCACGAAGGTTTAGCTGCAATGACGCATTTCTTAAATCAGAGAGCACCACCACACAACCCATCAACTTCATTTATAACAACTTTAGCAAAATTCGTCCTCACCAAAAATGTTTTTAAATACGAAGACAAGTTATTCCTCCAAGAAAAAGGTACTGCAATGGGCACCAGAATGGCACCTACGTATGCTAATCTGTTCATGGCCCATTTGGAACAAACCTTTCTTTCGACACGGACACTTCGGCCTATAGCTTGGAAAAGATTCATAGATGATATATTTTTGGTTTGGACTCATGGCGAAGAAGCACTCAAGGAATTTCTAAATGATCTAAATTCAAAATTTTCAGTCAAATTTACATGGACATACTCAACATCTTCAGCCACATTTCTCGATGTAAACATACAACTAACAGACAATAGACTTACCAATTCAGTTCACATCAAACCTACAAACAAGCAATTATACTTACATTACGAAAGCTGCCACCCTCGACACACAAAACATTCTATACCTAGAGCTCTCTCGGTAAGGGGTCATCGGATTTGCAGTGAACAGGGAGAAAAAGAAGCTTACCTGAAGAACTTGTCAGAAAAACTGGAGACAAGAGGATACCCAAAAAACGTGATAAGGCAGAAAGTCATTCCTTCCCATATTGAATACCACCCAACACCCCGAAACACGAATGAGAAGGTCCAACTGACCACAACATTCTTTTTTGGTATTGAAAAGATAAATAAAATGATGAAGGATCTCTACCCAATCCTCTCAGCAAATGCATCCACCAAAAGGGTTTTCCCGGAAGTACCTTCAATGTCCTACCGCCAAGCGTCATCAATTGGGGATATTCTGTCCCATAGACGATCAAATAGGACAGAACCACCCCCAAGAGGACTGCATCCTTGCGGTAAGCGGCGATGTAAAGTCTGCCCAATCGTCATGGAAGAGGAAACGTTCAGTTCGGCTAACAACCCGAACTCATATACATGCAAAGGGTCGGCAGATTGCCAAACACCAATGTGTGTATATGAGTTGTTGTGCAAGGAATGCCCTGCATTTTATGTCGGAAAGGCCGAGACACAGCTTAACCTGCGTGTCAACAACCACAGAGCATCGGTGGTTACAAGAACGCAAGATCTGCCTGTGAGCTGCCATGCTGCCACGCATGATGCAACTTTCAATGATTGTTTTGGCATAAAAGTGTTAAAAAAGATGAGGCCAGGAGAAAATAAAAGAATGCTTCATCAATCGGAAAAGGCACATTCGAATGTTTTGGGCGCGTACGATCCTCCAGGGTTAAATATCAGACGTTAACCGGGCAACCATCTTCTCCATGGCAAAAGTCTCTCTGCATTACATCAACGTCGAAATTCCCACACAAAATTATTGTAGTTCTTCATTTTTTGAAAAAGGCTAATTAAGCCGAAATATAAAAAATAGTTTGTGGTGTAACTTTTTGTTTTTTCTAAAATTTGTGTTAATTATACATGCTCTTGTAGAGCCACTTCATTGAATTGAATTATATATATATATATATATATATATATATATATATATATATATATATATATATATATATATATATATATATATATATATATATATATTTTTGTATGTGTTTCTTTATTATAATAATTTCTTTGTTACCAATATATTTCTCACTTTGCGAGTACTGATGATGATGATGGTGCAGGGAACGAATTGTAGAAAGAAAAGGGGTGACGCAAGGAATCAACAAGGGGGAAGTCTTGTCACCCCCCATGTTCCTAAGTTTCATCTCTCCCTAGCGATCTAAGACCTAGACTTCCTAAAAGATCGCATGATGTGAGCCCAATCATCAATGAATAATAATCAATTTTACCACTAGGTATTGAGCAAATGTTGAAAGTCTACTACAGGTCCACAAACCTCAATCAAATTCACGACCATTTTGGGTTTGTTGGAGTTCCAGCATATAATACAAGCAACTGCATTAGGTACTCGGAATGAAGACAGGAAGATCTCAGGCTTCAATCATCAATTCACTTATGTTATGATAAATTAATACTCTAATATTATTACGAATGAATGAATAGGTACAGAGTGGACAATACTGAATGGAAATATCATTATATTTACTTCGAGAATATAGGAAGGCAATCAACAACCCAAAACTTCCTATACATCGTGATACTCCCGACTTGGAGGAAAAAAGACTTCGATCCAGACATCCAGCAATGGTAACAGCCAAGGAACTTCATAATGCAAACTTAAACATGATAGAGACATGGAAGGAACAATGGCAAGAAGTATGCCCTGAACACTGTCAAGCCCTGCCCTGCATCACCGAGAGACCGCACAACCCACAATGCACAAACCATGGAAGATCTACGGACTCTCTTCACAAATGGGGTAAAGTACCTTCTGCCAGATGTGACTGCGGAGCCGATAAACAAAATATCCGACACATAGTAGAGGAGTGCGAGATAAGGGCTTATGGCGGGAACTTCTCAGACTTCCTGACGGCTACGGACGCCGTAAAAGACTATATATGTAATCTTGATGTTTGTCTATGACTGTGGTTTTTCTGTATGTTTGCCATGTAGTACCATTTTAAATATTTAAATTTTTAAATTGTAAATTATCTGCATATTCATTGACTATTATTCTGTAAATGTTTTTTTTTTTTTTCTATAAATGATGTGCAATGCCATACGATAAATAAATAAAATTATATTTACTCCAAAAAAGGCCAATCCTAAATATAAAATGCAATATGCGTAGTAATTCAATATATAGAAATGGGATTTCCTTTTTTTCGCTATTCACAATGAATCATTGTATCATTTAAATTGCAGTCCTTTTTTGCTACCTCATTACCGAAGGTAGCAAAACTTGTTCGAAAAAAATTTCGAAAAATTTGTTGTCCTCCAAAATCAAAATCAGAGCTGCTGATCAATTTTGTTTCCATGTTCACCTATATGATGTTTTACAAAACTTTACAAAAAAGGCCTTTCTGTTCTTAAATTGGACATTCATTGTTCTCCAACGTTTCTCCCCAAGAACTGAGGCTTCTTCAGTTTTAAATTTAATTTTCATAAACTGAGAATTCTAACTTTAACTTTCATACAAAGAGAAAACAATATAAATTTTACCATTTTAAATGTAATATTTTGAATTTAATTTTAATCTCCTTCGAAAAGCTCCAGTTCCTGTGGAGAAACGTTGGAGAATAATTTTAAAATAAATTGTAGATAGTAAAGCCTTTTTTGTAAAGTTTTGTAATAATTTGAACTGTCCAAATCAAGAAAAACTGCCTGATTTCTGTCGGTTTTTTTTTTTTTTTTTTTCGATTTTGATGACATTTTTAGGGATTGTTTTGGATAGCTCGGCACAGAATCAACTGACGAAGCGAATTGGCATTAACAAGCAATGCGATTTTACTGATATCGGTCTTCTATTAAAATTGTTAACAGTTTGAAAATAAATTTGGAATGCAATCTCAAGAGAACCACATTTCTGTTACAGAGAGCGAAAGGTTATGAAGAAACATCAGAAAGTGATAACAAGAAGTTTTCAAAAAACAAGAAATCTGTTTGTCGCAAGCCGTAAGGTTTTAGTGATAACTAAATACAAAATCGCGCAAATATAATCGCTTTGATCATTGCTCACCTTTATTGAAAACTATATTTTAAAACCTATTATCCCTATCTGTCATTAATATGAACCTATCTTTTCACAGTATGGATCGTTCATCATTACCAGAGTAACGTCATATAATTTAGTATAGTACAATAATTTACAAAAATTCGCTCATGCAATCATGCTGCATAACAGGAACTATTATTTTTAGCATCATTGTTTCAGTTTAGTTATTGAAGTGTCATATTATTTTCGTGCCATATTTACATAGGTATCATTATTCACTGACACGCATTTTTCAATTTTGTGTAATTGGGATTGCCCGTAGTTTGAAATAAATCAGTTAGTAAATAGCAAAAAATCTGATAAGAGACTAGGAAGAGATAATGAATCTGTTAACACCTAAAGGAGATGGTAGCTGGCTACTTTTTTATAAGTAATTAAGGTCCTCACCTCTCTCATTTATTTTACAAATTTTAATTTACCACCCCCCTATTGATCTTTCCAAATATTCTCATTTTTTAAATCATTTATCGGCCGAGGGCCAGTAACTTCGGCATCGCGTTTGATCAACACTAAACGGCTGAAATATTTGAAAATCGAGATCTTGAAATCTTTCTATGTAACATTAATGATTTTTTTAGTTTCATTTATAGGTATCCACCCAAAGAATCGAACGAAACCACCCCAGTCGCTATGCGTTTATTCGTTTCCTTGACCTAAGGGCTAAAGCATCGTCAAGAAAAAAAAGAAAAAACTTCAACACGGAAGTGAACCGTAGCCAATAAAACATATCAAAAATCGCCTTGAAAACTATGACAATTGTATGAGCAATTCAATTGGAATTCTCACTTCCCGAAATCGAGTTTATTATATCTTCTGTATCCTACTGGGCTTGTGAAGGGTAGGTAGGTAATCATCTACTTCAATTACATTAATTTATTAAATTATTGATTAGTAAATTCTTAGGAACTACTCTTAACTAAATTATCATTATTTAAATTATTATTCCAACAACAGAAGGTCAATTACTTCCGAGTCTACCAAGGTCGGAACGTTGAGCTTAATAATCTAAGAACATTGAGCTATTTCAATGAATCTAAAATTTCCTTCTGAAATTCCTTGAGTTTAACGCTTTTTCGATATGTGTATGTAGAGTTTGACCAAATAATTCTGATTCTATTCAATTTGCGCGCAAACAGAGGGTCGTTGAAACTTCTCGGAGGTCTGAGCGTTACTCTTTCCGCGTCACCTGGTTATTTCATATTTCTGTAATATTCTCAGTTCTCGTGTTATTCTTATCAGCTTCGGTACCTCCGAGGCTAATTTTCTTCCAAATCGACTCACGTTGCTGAAATTTAATGGAGCTCGTTCGAGACACTTCAAAAACAATTACGACGTTCGGAGGATCACTGAATAGCTGATGGGGCCTATAAGGCTAATTTCTTTTCTTTTCAACCAGCCGTTTTACTAAGTTATTTGTTTTGTTGTTTTGGCATTTTAAAAAAAATTTTCAAAATTCACCTACTATAAACCGTAAACTTGTGGGGTCCTGAGCATGGGCGGGGCATCGGGACATTGCCCCAGTACATTTGGGAAAAAAGTAACAAACTGGAATGAAGACTTTACAAACAGCTCCATGCTGTGGCTCCAAGGTGGATGTTAGAAGGAATAGGTTTTCGCTCCATCCAAGGAGGTTTAAGATCCATCTACCAGTGAAAAAGTACGTAGATTGCGATGATATCACTCTATCAAGAGAGAAATTTCGTCGATTCAGGTCAGACTGTGAAGGGGAAAAAAAAGGGAAATAAAGGGCAAGAAACGGGAAATAAAGGGCAAGTAACGGGATATTTCTCATGATTTTGGGGGCTCTGCCCCAGACAGGGTTTCCAACTATTCTAAGCTGCCACTAGAGGAGTTTCGGTTTATTCCATTAGCCAAACTGATTCCTTCTGGTCATTCCATGCTAAGAGTTCCCTGTTGGGTATGTTCGTAGTAATGTTTTGTTGTCTCTGCAAGTAATATGTGATGTTTCTTTAAGTTCGTCCGGTTGTTCCCAAGAATTTACTCTAAAGTAAAGTCCGTATTATAGTATTGTGTTATAAGTGCCTATTTTTATTCAGTCCTAAGTTGTTGAATACATCTTTTGTAATAAAGTCCTTTGTATTGTCGGTCGAGTTGGAGTGCGTTGTTCTATGTGTAGAGCTACATAACCCTTTTCCGTCGGTAGTTACGAACGATAGTTACAAAAATAAATTTTGGCATCCCTTGTGGGGAATGAAGAAAAATCAACGATCACTTTGAATAGAATTCACACCTAAGGACGACGTTCATCGACGGATTTACGTGAGTTGAAGTTTAGTCAGGTACTGATTTTGACATTTTTGACATTTTCATGTCTTTGCTTTGGCACATTAACTGAAAAATCGTCACGAAAACTTGCTCACGCGATACCAATAAATAAAATAGACTCACTGTATTGCGTAGAGAACAATCAACTAGTTTCTTTATGTCTTTACTATGGCACATAAACTAAAAAAACCTCACGGAAAATTGCTCACAAAAATATTTTGATGATTTCCGCTTACAACCGAGTCGTTGCTAGGGAAATGGTTCTTCGTCGTTTTTCAACCCACAAAATTCGTCGACCATTCGTTCGAAAGCTCTCGATTTATCCAACCATATTATGTTAACTACTGCGAGGTGCGTGGCCAACAAGCTGAGTTATGAGCAAGGTTATTTGAATAATTGTGTACACTCAGGTGATCATTCTCAATAATTGATATTGTGAACATGATTGCCACCGCTTGTTAATTTCTGATAATTTCATTGAGCTGGTGTTTCGATGATTTGATTCATAGCAGGTATGTTGCGACAACGGTTTGATTTGTGAAGCGGTGGTTAAATCATTTTAATAGTTAATTTCTATGCTTTACACTCTAGGAAGCTGTAATTTATTATGTAGCCTCTTTAGGACATTTACTTGACGATGTCCATTGTTCGGATTAGATGAGTGGCTCTTGAAGCTAATTTCTATGTTTTACACTCTAGGAAGCTGTTGAGTTGATGATTTGAATTGAAGCTTTGATAATTTTTAGTACTTTTAATAATAATATAGTCCATTCTAAAATTTTTAGATACTTAGTAAGTAGGTACCTATAAGATAGTATTTTTAATTTAATTTATTTATCTAATTAATTTATATTTAATTTATCAATAATATTTAATGATAATGATTGATTATTATTTAGTAGCTATATTCTTTCATAACAGTTGCCCAAGGCATGACATGACCCAAGTGGGATTTATGTATCATGTGTGTAGGTCATAGTTAATTCACGCTGAAAACAAAACTAATGTAAGAAAAACCTCAATGCTCTTCTTGACTGTCAAATAGGTGAATATTTTTGTGCCCCACTCCTTTTGCAGACCACCGGCCGCCACTGGTCCAGAGCTGTAAAGGTGTGAACTGTTTTGGGAAGCACGATGCGCCAAGTTTTGATCATTTACTAGATATACATGGGGCTTAAAAATTATCATTTTTCACCAATGATCTGCGTAGAAGGGCTAGCTAATACAGAAATAATAAACCCTTGTGTAATAATTTGCTGCTTTTTTTTTTTTTTTTCATCTTTTGTACGCGGAAATATAACCAATATATGTATTGTAACCATATTATAATTACTGGTTTTATGCGTATCAATAAGAACTTAATATTAATAAGCCGCTAATATTTTGTTCTTGGGAAATATAAACAAGTTACTCCTCGTTTGGGTTTATTACAGCAACCGTGTTTACAGCGGTCTGGGGGGTCTCTTCTATGACTTATATTCAATGCAGCATCATGATAAAAGTAGTTTCGAATGTCTGAACGGACTTTATTACCCTCATCAAATATTATTGCGTATATTCCAGTAGTAAGGTAGTTTATGTCATGCCCAAATGCTATATAATATTGGATCTTGACACGTTGGGTCCCTTTTATTTTGTGTGGATACTTACTGATCAGTTATTCATTACTTATCCTAAGAGTGCGCTCTTAGTGAAAATGTGGGCAATTATACTTTTACTTTGCAGTGTTCTGTTGGGAGTAAGTGCCGAAGAACATAATGCGGATCGCTTGTTGTACTTTGTAAGTCATCTTATCGACATTCATTGATAGCGAAAAACAAATTTCAAACAGCCTATTTTACTTCATCCACTATATTCCACTAGAGCTCCTACTAGAATAGAGCCAAGCAACTATGAAACCATTTAATTCTCTCAACTATTTGAAAAAATGGTACTCAGCGACTCCGTATGATTTTGTAGTTAATTTCAAAACTTCCAGTTGTGCAATGTGACAATATGAGCGAATTTTCAAAATTGTGCATATTGTATAAAATGTCTTCTTTTCCTAACTTGAGCTGAAATACAAAACTAACGAATTTATAACCGAAACCCATTCTCAAAATTACAAACTATAATAATTGTCTGCGATTATCAATTCGTCAACATATTTAAATTAATGTTAATTTTACTGCACAATTATGTGCACACATTTTTTTAACGTTCTACTTCATAGAAATTTGAAGATTTGAAGCGATTTGTTTTCCATTCCATGAGATTTAGAGTGTCTTCATCTTTACTCGATTTTGTTGGCGTCTAGATGTAATACAGAAATAAGTCTTCCGAGTATTATAAAGAAAACTAAACTTGGAACAAAGTTTCAGCCTTCTAGCATGATCGTATGAGCGAATTTCGAGAATTATCGTACTATAAGTATGTTAAACTGTTTCGAAATTTCAGGACTTTAGGTAAAAAGAACCAAAACAACTCGTTCTAATTGATATTTGGCAACTAGAAAAAGATTTTAGATATTTAGGTTTATTTGGCAGTTTTTATAGATTTTTCTGCAAATATTAATGAAATTTGTATATATGTATATATATATATATATATATATATATATATATATATATATATATATATATATATATATATATATATATATTTTTTTTTTTTTTTAAGCGCAAATTTCAGGAATCTTTTCAGAATGCCTCAAAACGGATTTCAATAAAGAAATTTTTAAAGTTTTTCTTTTTGAAACTTTCCGAGCATTTTACAAAAATTCGCTGAAAGAGCCGATTTTTGCCTAGTATATTCCCGTTCAAATTCGGTGCATACCTAGTTGGGGGACAATGGTTTAATTATTCCATGTTAATTTCAACATGATTGCATCATGCTCATGCAGCAGCTCCTGTGCATGCGGAAAATGTACCCCGAGGAACAAGGTCTAGTTTCCATCAGATTTTAATTACATTTTCTAGGAATTTGTGGGTTAGGCTGTAGATTGTACTCTACCAATTTAATTTTTCTCAAATCATTACTCCTTTCTGCTCATGCGCTAAGGTAATTTAATTCAAGTATCGTTTTCCCGTTTTTTTTTTTTTTAATATCTTTATTGTGAAGCGTAAAATTGCGGGGTCTTGGTTCTGTAAAATTGTGAACCCTTCTCAGAGTCACGATGCGCCATGTACTGATCATATATTACATACGGGGTTTAATAATTATAGATCTGCTTAGATGGTTTATCTAACACAGAGATAATAAACCATTGTGTAATAATTAGCAGCGTTTTTTGTATAAATCCCACAAAATCACGCAACCCTCCAAGTTGTGCCAAAACTCAGATTTCGTCAAGCCCCAGGTTGCGGACTTGATTTCGGACTAGTTTTCAATGCGGAATGACATGATGATATCCGTTTCCATATATGACCTTACTTTATTATGTACATTTTGAACTACAGAATTCGTCGCTTTTTGAGAACAAAGTAGTGGATTTCCTATAGAGTTGCTATTTGCACGTAATGCATTGTTTTTTTTTTTTTTTTTTTTTTTTTTGAGATGAAAGTGTGCCAGACCGGAGTATTAATTTCCTGTCACAATATACATTCATTCATTTTCTCACATCATATTTATTCGAATTTCTCACATCCTAATAGATTACCCCTCACTCCCTGCCCGCAAGTGCTTCAACATACCCAGCAACTGAGGTAAAAGTACCAATAGTGAAAACCGCCCCCCCCCCCTCCCCTCCTTTGGTTCTTATTTCCGAACTGCCGCACATTTTCAATCATATTTATTAGTCTAGGAGGGTATCATAATTTGGGTGTCACCAGTCAGTTCAGGAAACTTCCATTCTGGAGATGACCATAAAAAATTGCTTGGAATATAGATTTTAGTTGATAAAATTACTTTTCCGCAGTGCCCGTTTTCGTACGCAACGTGGAAAGCCGAATACTTGTGGAATGTTTTGTTCCTGAAGTGGAAAGTTTAGTGACTCGTCATTTTTCCTAATATTCTCGAAACGATATGTTTCCTAATAACTCACGCAGCAGCATATTTAATATTCATTCGTTCTGCCGACATTAGCATTGTTTCAACAAGTATATATATATATATATATATATATATATATATATATATATATATATATATATATATAATTTTGGAATTGGGGAAGGTGAGGTGTGAACATGGTTGTTTCAACAATATTATTATACCTAATCGAAACCGTCTTATTAGGTACGACAGTGTTCACATCTCAAGCTACCAATTTCCCCCTCCTTACGTACATTCCTCCTGGCTACATTACTAAACTAAGATGATTGGACTATAAACATTTTTAATAAGCCGGTTACAATATTCTTAACGTAAAGCAATAGCATCATTTACTCCACTCCATAGGAAACATTATCATCCTCTTGACAACAGTCGACTGTAAACAACAACTCATTGTAGTGGCTTCTCTCCACAGTTATTGGAATTAGTCGGGACGCGGCCCAGGGAAAATAAATGAAATTATTTCATTTATTGTTTTATTTGATAACGTTTCGTCCTCTTACTGAGGACATCTTCAGATCTTGGTGGGTCCAGGACAAAATTTATAAACATCCGAATATAACGGATTTGTCAAATAAAACAGTGGCTCACCAAGTCAACTCAATGTCAAGAAAGCAAGATCTGAAGATGTCCTCAGTGAGAGAACGAAACGTTATCAAATAAAACAATAAATGATATAATTTCATTTATTAATGAAAAATCAGGCTATCATGAACATGAAAATGATAGCGCCTGTATTGGAGAAATAACTTTAATAGTATGTATAGTATGCTTATTGTGTCTCCAAGAATAATAGAATAAATTCTTTATCCTACATTTCGTCGCCTACAGTCCAAAGTTAAAGGATTTTTTACAACTCTCGAGGACAACCGTTATGAAATCCCCAATCAAAGACATATCCATGTAACATGGTATCTGCTTGTAAAGCAGATAGTGGAACTCGTTTACGAGTTTATAAGTAGGTATGTAGTTTAACAACATTTCATCATTTATGTTTTATTATCAGTTGGAGACACCCAGGAGAATTGCTGGGAGCATGAATAACTTCAGGTCGGAAGCAATGAAACATCAATAGTATAATTGGGACACATCAATTGAGTACTTACTTACTATCTCGAGTAATATTAAATAGTACTTACAAGCCTTATTATGATTCAACACTTTGTAAAATAGGGTGGACAGATAGGTTGTGGGGTCTGTTACGGTGGTAACAACCTTTCCTTCAGCAGCATTAGCCATCACTAGATCAACATCAACGTCAGTTGCTTCTTTTTAGAGTAACTCCCATAGTTTTCATAGTAGGAAAATCGTTCGCCACCTATTGGAATGCTCTCATTTAACCATGACATTTCATGACCTCTAAGCCATTGTAGTGTCAAGGAATGCTGATTTATTATTCTAAGTTAAAAACTAATCCGACCGACACTTTTTTTCCCGACCGAACCATTTTCTATTGATTTTCACGTACAACCAAGGCGTTACTAGGGAAGAGTAACTCCCATAGTTTTCATAGTAGGAAAATCGTTCGCCACTTTTTGGAATGCTCTCATTTTACCACTACATTTCATGACCTCTAAGCCATTGTAGTGTCAAGGAATGCTGATTTATTACTCTAAGTTAAAAACTAATATTGTTTTGTAACCATAATGGAATAATCTTGTGAAAAGAAGGCACTACATGGTTGGTATACAATTGAGTAGTAGGTACCAACTGGTAAGAAGTAGGTACTAGACATATCCATGATCTTTTGTTTTTCCCATCAAGGGAGAAATTAAAATGCTTGATTTGATTCTGCTTCCTAGTGTTCCTGTTTTTCCCGACCGGCACATTTTCTAGCGATTTTTTGTAATCATAATGGAATGATCTTATGAAAAGAAGGCACTACATGGTTGGTATACAATTGAGTAGTAGGTACTCGTTGGTAGGTTGAGTAGTACCAACTGGTAAGCAGTAGGTACTTTTGACATGGATATGTCTTTGTTCTGGGGGTCAACCAAAAATTTTCGACACGCAAAAGTTGATGTCACAATCTCTAATGATGTTCACGTACAACCCATCCGTTGCTAGGGGAATGGAACTTCCGCAGTTTTTCCTTGACTTCTTGGTACTGCGAATTTTTCGTGAGTTCCGAGTATGGCATTTTGTTCTCCGTTGTTAGGCCTCGAATGTAATTTTCCATATCCTTATTGTCACCACCCTCCATATCTTCCACGTCTTCGTCTGCAAACAAAACCTCAAGCTCATCACTTTCTTCAACTTCTTCATCCTGCTCCTTCTTCTTGTGTCGCATCCTTCACCTCGTCTTGTTTATCGAAAGTAGCTTCTTTCGATTCTCCTTCACCGTCTTCCTCTTTATCATCCATCACGTCTTTTAATGGAGTCTTATTTACCTCATCAATTTCTTCTTGGTTCACCTCTTTCTTCGCGTCTTTCTCCTCATTTTCATCTTTTGGGTTGTCTTCTTTTGACGCATCTTCCTTCTCACCCTCATTCTTGATGTCATGCGCATCTTCCAGTTGCGGCACAGGTATTGTGCCTTAGTGCACTTGCATTTTTGACAATTTCTCTTGCATTTTAATTTCCAACTTGTTGAACATCGACGTCGACATTCGAAAATATTGGTAACACTTCGTCCCGTCGTCCAATATAGACGAGATAAAAGTGTGTAAAGCTTTCTCTGTATTTGTGTGTGTCTCTATCTGTATGTCGGCCTGTGTGTCCGTGCCAATTACTTATCACGCCCAAAACTATACAACTTTTCAGTGCAATTTTGATGAAATTCTCAGAGATTGTGCGGGTTATCTCATAGATGGTCCGCTATAAATTGCATTGTAATCGGATTAATAATGGCGTGTGAGTAAACGTGAATTTCCTAGAGCTCCGATTTCTTACTTTCTATTAGTCCGATGTCATTCAAACTCGGAGGGTAGTTGTTGATAACTTTCTGGATGGTGCCCTTTGGACACTATTGTGGTAAGTTGAATTATAAACATTGCGCATGAGTGAAACTATAGAAGGTTGACACATGAAAATCCAAAACTAGAGGACCAATTTGGATGGCAAGGGATTATATGGGTCAGCTTTTTGATGGCTCCCTATAAATTTCATTGCCGTCGGATCAGCAATGGTGTGTGCGCATGCGCAAATATTTTGATAAAACCAATTTCTTGCTATCTACAAGTCCTATTTGTTTCAAACTCGGAGGGAAGTTGATTATAGGTTTTATGAAGGTGCCCTATGAATTATTGCGAACGGTTCAGTAGTATCTTACCGTTGAACTTACGTAAAACTAAAGTTGGTTGAAGCACGTGGAACTCCGAGACTGAATGACCGATTATGATGAAACCTTCAGTAGTAATGTTGGTTAGCCCCTAAATGATTACCTTTAAATTGTAATACCGTCGAATCAATCGTGCGCATGCGCATGTATGAATATCCGATAATGTAAATTTGATTGCTGTTGGTTCTTTCAACTGATTTAAGATAATCACCGTTTCAATAAGTGTGGAAGCTTTGCAACCCACCCTACTTGACAGACGTTTTAGCGAATTTTCTTTGAAAATAAAGCTATTGCAATGGCTCCAAAAATTTTAAAAATAAAAATGTTTCAAAAATTTTCTTCATCGGGAATCTATTTTGAGGCATTCTGAAATGATTCCTGGATTTTAACGCTTTTTTATATGTATATATATATATATATATAAGTAGTATAGGAATGTACGTTCTGGCTCACCGACTTCAATCTCTGTTAAAAATGATTCCGACTTCAATCCCTGTTAAAACTACTTTTGTGCTAAACCCTGTTGAAAATGCTTTTCTGTTTAAACCCCTGATAAAATTTTTTAACACAAAACATCAAAGCACCTTTTTAACACAAAACATCAGAACCAGTGACTTTTTCGGTTTAGTGACTTGAATCTCTGTTAAAACTTTTTTATCATAAAACATCAGAGCCATTGACTTTTTTTTAAAATATTTTTTATCAGAAACTCTAGTGAACTCTAAAAAAGCTTTAACAATTTAGGGAGTCGATATTTTCAAAATTTATCTCCCTCTGATGTTTTCACTAGAAAAATTAAAATGGCGTCACGCTAAAAATATTTTTTGAATCTAGTCCAAGCCATTAAAGGCGATACGGGACCCGTCGAATCGACGGGTCCTATTAAAGGCGGTACATCTTTAAGAACAACTAGATTAATAGGAGAAATGTGTGAATGCACGGTAAACGAGACAGCCCATGCTATCTAGCGGGACGCAGTAAACGAGATAGCTCATGCTGCCTAGCGGACGCGGGATGCGAAAAAAGGCGTTCCACCTAAAAAGCGGAACGATAAAATAAAAGGGAACGATGAAAAAAAATATTTTTTCGTGAATATATTTCTCAGCTCGTTGAAAAAATCGTTCCCCTTTTGCGAGACAGAGAGGGAATGATATTGTCGTATCTTGTCGGAGGTCTTGTTATCTTTTGAGATAAGATTGGTTTCCAGCTCGCCCGTCCTCCAGTCAGTCTGTGGAATTCAATTGAGGCAGTGAGTTAAAAGGATCTCTCCAATAAATAAAATGGAATACTTTAAATCGTTAAGAGAACTCGAAGATGGAAATTGTCTTTCCAAGAGCGAGTGGCAGGAAGTATCTAAATCTGGAGAACTGACTGATTATTTCGTTAGGAAGTATCATAAGTTTTTAGATTTACCAACTGTGAAACGTAACTTTCTCAATGGAAAAAATAAACTAAACTGAAAACATTCTAAAATTTTACTCCTTTCAAAAATATTAACGTTTGCAAAAATTGTGGGGTTAGAGTACAAAATGGTAATATTTGTTTTGAATGCATCGAAGAGGATAATCAAATTATGCTAAACTGTGTGCACAGTATATTTGCATTTGTAAGAGGAGAGATGCAAGAGGAGATGTAACAATATTAGGTTTTTATAGGGGATGCCTTATAAAAATTATAATTCCATTTCTTTTTTATTATTTTCTTTTATTATTTCTTCAAGGTGAGTTTTAAAAATTGTCTCTACTTATGTTTATTTTATAGTGACCCCAAGCCAAAGTATCTATGCCATTTTTCATTATAAATCTTTTATCATCATGAGCGGAAAGAGCTTTCTTATTCTGTTGTACTGTGGACACATCGTGTTTTTTCGATTTGAATAATATCTGTTTCTGATAGTTTGGTTCTTTAAAGAATAAGCATCTTTTATAATCCTCTATACTTAAACCTTTATTAACGACATTTTTCTTTACTCCTTTAGATTTTTTCTTCACATCATTAGTTTCGAATATTTTAAAAAGCGTAGCACTTTGGGCGAAGTCCAATAAACTCATCCATAATCTTACCTTCTAACTCATCTTTAAAATTTCCCCAACACTTTTTTATTAATTTGTGGAATATTGTAAGCATTATTTTTTTGGATAGTCGGAAGTATCAAAATGATCCAACATATTTTTCATATCATTATAAAAATCATCCGTTTTTATTTCCATTATTAAACTATCTGTATCTCCGTATAATAAATTTACATCACTTTTATATTGTTTTTTAACCGTGTTGTAATAAAAATCATACATACAAGTTTTGGAAATGTCTAGTATACTCATACCAATGAAAATTGGCTGTTTAAGTGTGATATTTACTTTTTTCATGTGCACAGCCGCCAAGTTTTCGGAAAAAAAAGTTCTACCTTTAAAGTGTGGTGTTTGAAATTAGTTTTTCCAATTTATAACCATCAGAACAAAGCCTAATATCCACATGTTTACGCACATTCATCATTGTCCTCCAAAAATACACTATTAATCATAAGTTTAAAAAAGTCTTTTTCGAATTGTGTTTCGTTTTCGCTTTTGCTCTAAGATTTGTATTGTAAATCGATATAGCTTTTTAACCAAGCACTTTGGGTCAAATTCTAAAACCTTATGAATTTTTTCTAATTTCATTCCTAGTTGTAAATACTGTTTTAAACGTAATGTAATGGATAACGTATTTTTTCTTGTCATACAACGTGGTTAAAAGTTTTGGTAGTTTTTCATCTTCATAGCTATTTTCAGGGGCTAAAGGAAAATCAGAGTGTAAATCGTGGAGTTCTTGAGGATATTTTAAATCAACTTCTAAAATATAACCCTGGGTGAATCATCAGGAATGGATTGTATATCGAAATTATCTAGATCCATTTTCCATTCAAAATTTCCATAAGGTAAAAATTTACTCATCGACCAACCGTAAAGATTATTTGCATCCAAGTATTCAATGAAAAAAGTTTCTTTTTCTTTGATGAATTGGTCTCCCTCCATATTATTTATTATTAGCTTTCGCGTATCGTTTTGAGCATTGAGAAATGCCACCTCTTATTCCTTTTTCTACGAGTAAATTTTTATCATAATCTGTTAACAATTCTATCTTTTGTTTGGTCATTCTCAACATACAGTCCCAAGCGAAACTGGTGTTGTATAGTACCAAGCGGGGTTATTTATTTATATATATTTCTAAAAAGATATATTTATAAGGTTTTCCATGATATCCGCTAACAAAAGAACATCAATTTTATTGTAAAGTTCTGTAAATTTCTCCCAAATTTTTATGTTGAATGTAGACCAAATTTCTAGAGCATTTTTATAAATCATTTTCTTTAACATTTTCTCCAGTGAGTTCACTGTAGAATTTCTCTATTAGGTGGAAGGGTAGTTTCTTGTTTTATATTTTTCAACAGAGTCCATATACTCATATGGATAAGCTAATTTTTCTAGTAATTAGTTCGAGATTTTCTTTTGGGAAATACTTTTTTATTTCCTTAAAATTGATTTTTAGTTAAACTTTTAGCTAAAGAATATAAAGAAGCAGAAAGAAAATTTTAAAGAATCTATGAATCTCAATTCTATAGTCTTTTCTTTTTGTGACCATTTTTATCGAGTTTCATCACTTACATAAGTTTACCATTTTAGAAAGGAAAATGTTACTTCTCTTCACTTTGTGGTAAAAGTTTATAATCGTAATTGTCTTTTTCAAATTCTTTAATAAATAGATGCGCATCGTAGCCAGAAAGATTGTGGAAAAATACTGGAATAAACTTTGGATTTTTATATTCTAAATTACAAATCGAATGAGCCGCTCCTCTGTACATTCCAGTCAATTGTGGAGTGATCCCGTTATTTTTGCGAATTCAATTCAGAAAAGTAATTGTTTTAATTCTTTCTCATATTCATCTACTTTTTTCATATTGTTTAATCCTTTAAAGTATTCTATCGCTTTGACTAGAACTTCTTTCCTTGCTTCCACGCGAGGTGGAAACTCCTTGTTTGTATCGAAAGATCTTTCACAAATATGACAACTCTCAGCACTATCGTATTCTCTCTGTTGTTTTTCGGTTAAATTTTTCATGGGAATATTAATGTCATAGTATTTTCTCGCCACCATTATGGCATCTTGTTTTATTTTTTCGTAAAATACTTTTACCACATTCTGTCCAGAATATTGTACAAGTTTATAATCACCTACATAGTTTTCCCTACTTTCGTCTTCGGCATTTTTCATGAAGTAAACAAAAATGTACGGTTCATGTTTTTGAATGTCATTTATATAACATTTATCGGGATTTTGTTTGCAGGTATCAATCTTTTGTAAAACATACATTCAAAATCTGCATAAATTGTAAAAGGTACTTTTAGAGAGTGTCTATAATTTTCAAATTGTAAAAATATTATCATAAGGTTCTGGTAATTCCACCTTAACAGCTTTATGAACTCCACAATATTTTTTATGCTCGTTTAGTTTATCCTGAGTTCCAAAGCTATTCAAGCACATTTTACACAAGTGCCTTCGTTTTGTGGTTTTTTGTTAGTTGTATCGGGCCTACCAGTTTCCATAGATCTTTGATCCAGCAATAATGTTCAGTTTCCTTGTTTTTCAAGTACACAAAGTCAATGTGTTTTTCCTTTTCCTTTTCTTTTCGTTATTTTCCAAGGGAACTATAGTATTATTTTCATCCAGACAGTTAAACATTAATGGAAATCCCAGTTCTTTTCTCAAACAATTTTTATACTCGTAAGCTTCATAGGGAAAACTGATATCTTTCAACGCTTCATCAAACTCATGTTTCCATGTTATGTACTTTCCTATTCTATCAGAATTTTTTATCAGCTGGATGAAGTGCAGACAGAAACAGACAAAAGGAAACATTTATTATCGACATTTTTCACATTTATAATTGCTTTCCTATTTTGTAGAAAATCAGGGAGTGGGATGTAAGACGATCCTCTCAAAGGAGTTGTACTTGTTAACGTTCAGTTCTAAATGCTTGTTATTATGAAGTTGCCATTGAGATCCTTTTATTTCGAACGTTTCCATTTCATTTAGAATTTTTCTGTTTCATTTCATCGTAAACAGTTTGCAACTTCTGCTGACTGCAATATTATTACGTTTTCAGTTTTGAAATTGAGTTCCTGATACTCCATGTTATTTTCGTTAGTTCCTTTTTTAAATTCTGCGATTAAAACTACATTAACTTTTATTTCCATTTTTCTAAGTGCCCTGTTGAGTAAACCTGTTTACGATTTTTTTAATACTGTCAAGAAATTTGGAAGCATCTTTAAATCCTTTCATATTTTTAATATCGTAAGTCACTAATCTAGATTTAAATGCAGTTTCCTTTTCACCAACTTCAGTTCTCGGTTCTTTGCTTTTTTCAAATATTTTTTCACTAAAATTAAATACTTTGTGCATATTTCCTCGGATTTACAAATACAGGTTTAGCTTTCCTAGATTCTTTCCTAGATTCTTTGCTTTTTTCAAATATTTTTTCACTAAAATTAAATACTTTGGTGCAATTTCCTCGGATTTACAAATACAGGTTTCGCTTTCCTAGGTTTTCTGATAGTCATTGTCCGGTCGGGGTCGTTTTTTTCCATGACGCTTAGACTTTAGGTGTCTAGCCCAATTTTTATAAGTAGTGCTAACATCGCACTTTTCACAATGCCTTCTCGCATCATACATTTTGTTATAGGGTTTCATTTTATTATAGGATATATAATTTTTATTAGAAGAGAGATTCTTTTAACTAACCCCTCATTTTTTTGAATTCTTAAAGGTGGCGTTGAATCGACGCCACCTTTTTCTTTTGTCTATTATAGTAGAGATCCTTTTAACTAGCACGGTGGTTGTTTAGTTTACTATGGAATCACCAAATCAAAAAATGAAAAAAATACATGCATAACATCAAGTTTGTGGTAGTTTCGGTATTGTTAACCGAGATCAAAAATTTGCGGCTCACATGTGAGCCATAAAAATTTCGTATGAAATGAAAAAAGCCGCGGCTCACATGTGAGGCGTCGGCTTTTTTAGTCAATTGTCTTGTATTCGACATTAAACGTTAAGGGGGGGGCCAAATTGGCCCCCCCTTTAAGAGTTTTGAAAGCTCTTGTTTAAATGTTCTCGACTTGTATTCGACTTTATCGTTAAAGGTGGGGCCGATTTCGTCCCCCACCTTTAAGAGTTTTGAAAGCTCTTGTTTAAATGTTCTCGACTTGATTCGACTTTGCATAGGACCCGTCTACCAGAGGGTACGAGGTATTTACTGTTAAAAATCAAATTGACTCGTATTTGTCTTAATAGGAGACCGGTGATTCGGGTCTCCTATTTAAAGATGGAGGCTAGTTAAAAGAATATATTCTATAATAAATAAATAGAAATGAATAGGGAGCAGCTATTGAAAAAATTAATTTTGAAAACAACACGAACAAACTTTCCGAACTAGAAATCGGAAAACCTTACAAAATTATAAACTTTGAATTCGTGCCAACAAAATACTCGTGGGAGGCTGTTATAGCCAATCTAGGAGAATTTAGAGTGTTCATACCAGAAAGATGTATTCAAAAATTTGATAAAAATGAACTCCAAGCTCTAGTTGAGTACACAATATTATACTAAGATTTCTTCAGAATTCAATTTCCCTCTGCATGTTTTTAAAACAGTTTCATAATCTTTTCCGTTTGAAAGTTCTTTTAACACTATCAAAGACAGATGTCCACAAATTGGAGGATCATTATACTTTTGAATTTGTTCGGAATTGTAAAAAATATATTATTTTCCAAGTATTTTACCAACTCTTTAGGAGGTGGTGCGTTTCCATAGGAATCGAAATAATATTTTTCTTTTTCGGATTTTTTAAAATAACAAGTTCAGTGACTACCATTTTGATAAGAATTTTCCAAATTAATAATTCCACATTCAACGGATTTAGGTCGATCAGGAAGTTCATCTTTCATGAAAATACCTCGGAAATGTTTTATTTTAAAATTTTTCGCGAAACGATGTAAATCTAAATTACTCAAAGGTTGGTAGTTTTCCGTTTTTTTTCGTTTTTTTAAACCGGACCCAATACTTAAACTTTTTGCTTTTTGAGCTAGTTTTTCCATCTCGAGATTATGACGTTTTATTTCCGCTTCTTCAGCAGCTTTATGTTTCGAATCTATTACTGAAGATGCTACTGCAGCACCTCCACCTAATAACGCTCCAAGTGCTCCCATTCCTGCAAACACCAATGGTAAGAATCCACCCGTGTGATTCAATTGTAGTTGTTCATAATTCAAAGTTAACGTAATTCCTTTCTTTTCTCCTCTTGCTTTTTCAAATGCTTTTGATTGAGTTTCCCACAGACTGATTTTATGTTTTCCATTTCCTGAAATTTGTTTCGCTGCCAAACGAACTGTAACACTTCTGCGCTTCTTGTAAGCGGCTCGCATTTTGGTTAGTTGATTTTCGGTTAAATCTATTTTTTTCGTAATCATAGTTATTTATTATAGTAAATTTTTTTAATAACGAACTCTCATACCAAAGGACCGTTTACTCATTTCAACTCCCATACCTTCAACTCCCATACCTTCAACTCCCATACCTTCAACTCCCATACCTAAAACCTGTTTACCTTTCATTCCACCCATCACTACAGCTGCAGCAGCTTTTTCTTTCCAACTTGAATCACTCGCGAACATTCTTTCTTTTGCTACTTCCTCCAGTGCTTTATCCGCTATGTGTCTTTCTTTCACGTCTGTGTGATCTCTGTAAAATATATCATGTAGCTTACAGCCTTCGTCCAATTTATTAATTCCAGGATCTCCTCTTTTCAATCGTTCATCTAGTTTTGTAAATGGGCCACAATAGTTGTATCCACCGGGCAAATGCATTTCAGGTACAAAACCATCTAGTTTATTCAGCAAAGTATTTAAAACTCCGGATCCACTTTTAATAATTCCTTTCGGCAAACTGTTTACAACTTTCATCAGATATTCTATTCCTTTGGGATTATCTATGTTTTTTTCCAACTGATCGCTTATAAACTTTACAATTCCTAATTTTTCATTGTGAAAATTGTTATTACCAGCTCGTTCTTGTGCGTGCAAATAGAACAAACGCTGTAGCAGCTGTTGGAGGTTGTCGATGTATTTAAATTCCACTGGATTTTCAGAATATTCTATCAAACCCGAACCAACTTTACTTGCTTTGATTTCTTTCCAAATAGGTGCGATCAACTCTTTCCATTTTTTCCCCGTACTAGACTTTACTTTATTGGTAGTTGGATCGTTCTTTGTTTATCATCCTGTCTGATGTAAAGTCTCGCAATAGGACCAATTCCTTTCGGACCAACGCTATTCGATGGAGTTTCATTCCGATCTACCATATCCATGATGCTTGATAAGCTACTTCTCGTGTTTACTACGGTATCATCTGACACAGTATCAACTAGTGCAGAAGCTCCCTCGTTTGGATTAATGTCAAAAGTATTAGTTGGCCCAAAAGTTACAACTTTCTTTCTAGGAGAACTAGTTTGCTTGTAGGGAACAATTTCTAGTTTCTTTATGATGTCTTCATCAGCTTGTTTCACGGCATTTTTTACTTCAACTAATTCTTCAATGATGGGCGCATACATCTTTTCTTGAGTTTCTCTTTCGTTAAACTTATCTACTTTAGCTTTTCGGAAAGCACGTCTCAACTCTTGTTTTTTTTCTCGAATTTTGTTCGCTTCCTTTACAGTCATTTCTTTTTTGGGTTTTCTCAGGAAAATTCGATTTACTGGATCTGAATCATCAGGTTGATTACTAGTTTCTGAATCATCAGGTTGATTACTAGTTTCTGAATCATCACGAGTTTCAATCTTTTTTTATTTTCTTTACATTTTTTCAACAAAAGTTTTTCTGAATGTTTTTCAGTAGGCATTTATTATAGTAAAACAAAAAAATTTTTTTTTGTCGAATATTTAAAAAACGTTTCAACGGTGATTTAACGGTGACTTAACGGTTATTTTAACGGTGATTTAACGGTTATTTTAACGGTGATTTAACGGTTATTTAACGATGAATTAACGGTTATTTTGATCGTCTAACGGTTATTTTGATCGTCTAACGGTTATTTTGATCGTTTATTCAAGAAACGTTTTATCAAAATTTTTCATGTATCGACCATCTTTTAATTGTTTCTCGAGGTTTATCGCCAGAAATCCATACTTATCTTTCCAACATTCGTTGCATATTTCTTTGAATCGTTTGAAAGTAAAATCCGTTCCGGTAAACTCATCGTAAATCGCTTTCATGTAAACTAGAGCTTGCTTGAAAACACACAGAAAATTCAGATTGTTTCTAATCAACTGTATATCAACTTTAGTGTATGATTGAGTTAGATAAATGCAAGAAATATTCTTATGACGTCCTCTCATGTAATAATCTTTTATAACTCCTTGCTGTTGAACATTAACGCAATCATCGAAAACTATCAAACTGTCCGACTGACAATCATCTACTACAATTAGTTCGTCACAACTATTGTAAAACTGTGCTATTTCCATTCCAACTTTATCCTCTATTTTTTCGTAAGCTTTTCTCAAGACTTTATAAACTCCTTGATCTAAAGATTTGGAAAATATGTAAAGATTTCCAAACGGAATTCCCCAAGGTTCAGTAATCAAGTTGTACAATAAAGTTGTTTTTCCACATCCGGATGGTCCTACCACCAAACAACGTAAAGGCAGAGGTAGTAAATCGTGAGAAGCTTTCTTTTCTTCAAATGGAAGGGGCTTGATCTTATATTTTTGACTCATTTTATTTATTATATATTATATAATAAATAAATAATGTTTATAAAAATTTCAGGAGATACAATAAGGTTTGAGAGTCCGATTCCACTCGATCCGAATAAAGAGTATCAATTGGGCATGTCAGCATTGATGTTTACAACTAGGAAAACGTTTGAGATAAAAAACTTCAAGTTTTCATTCTCATTTCCTTTCCCCGATGGAAATTATGATAGGATGTTTGAAATGAGTGGTGAATACACAATGAGTTCTTTCAAAACCGCTTTAATGAATAACATTACCACTATGCAAAACCAATTATTAGAGAAAAAAGACACTTTGAAAAAGTACCCTGAAAACCAGGCGAATGAAATACAAAAAGATATACAGAAAGTTAATCCGAATAATTTGAAATTCAATCTCGAACACCTAACTGACGATACTTACAGAATTGCTGCTTACTTTCCCATGGATATGAGGATTATAAATGAAGGTAACTTTTGTGACATATTCCAATTGAGAACTTGTTCCGATAATTCATTCAAAAAGAACACCAACTACGTGTCAAATGCCAATCCTATTCGACTCGTATTTTTGAATGAAATAATCGAATGGCATTGCAACATTACGGAATACAGCTTTACTAATCATGAGGAACACCCACATTTGCACGTTGAACATGAGTTATTACACGTTTCTTTCATAGAGAAACTACTGCCACCTAATACTATTTACACGGAAAAACCAAAGAAAGTAGTTTTCATTCCACTAAGAAAAGGACTGAAAGAAATAAAAATGATAAAATTGTCAACAACCACGGGAAATAATGAACCGATTCGATTCAACGATATTAAAGCTTACTTGTTGCTGAAAAGTAATTAATTTTAGTAAATAAAAAATAAAAATAAAAATAAAAAAATTATATTTACTATAATAAAGTATGCATCAAACTAAAAAGGTATTTGATAAATATCAAGACGAAATTGTGCGAAAGCAATTTCGTACCATTAATCCAACTTCAACTTTGAATTTAAATGCAGAGAATAAAAGAACTACTTTCAAAATTGATCTAGATGACGAATTTCTGTCTAAAGATATACAATATTTCGTGACAGGAGTTCTAAAGTCAAAAGATTCAACCAAGGCGTATTCAGGATCAGATACTGTTATGTTGGTAGATAATTTCATGGGTCATATGTTTTCGAGTATAGAAGTGAAAAAACACAATGTGGTAGTAGATGAAATTGAAAATGCAGGCATTTCTGGCTTGGTGGAGGGTTTTGTCACTCATGCAGGTCCACAAAATTATAACGGAAATGTAATCAATTCAGGGTTCAACTCAAAAGCTATCGGAGGAGGGAATTTCAGTGCTGTTGGTTACCTTGGTGACTTAGGTTTGGGTTTTTTCAAAGATTTAACAGTTCCAATTTTCAAGGGAGGTTTTGAAATAACTTTTGTGAGAAACAGCGACAATAATATTATTTTTAGATGGAAAAAAGATAGAGAATCTACTATTCCTAATGAAGGTGTTGTAGAAATTAAGTCTTTCGTTTTGAGAGTTCCGGTGATTGAATACGAGAATGAAGCAAAAGTTGATTTGATCGCAGATTTGAGAAGCACTCCGTATCAACTCCATTTTAAAAGTTGGCAATGCATAGAGCATAAGAACGTTACTGGAAAAACGTTAATGTTCGATGTAACTAACATTTACAGAAACGTTCATAACCCATTATGGTGCTTCGTGGTATTTCAAACTGATGTTTCGAACGATCAGACAAAAAACAATTCTAAATTTCACCATAAAGATGTGAGAAATTATTGGCTTGAATTAGGAGGTAGAAGGTATCCTGAGGAAAATATGGATTTAGATTTCAATGAAAATAATTATTGTTTGGCTTACAACGCATTTTTAGATTTTAAAAAGACTATAAGTTCTAAACAATCCATTCCGTACATCGAGCCCCAGTTTTTCAAAACAGAACATCCAATTTTTAGCATCGATTTGTCTGATCAGCCTAAGAGTCTATCTAGAGGTAAAAGCAATTTGATTCTCCATGTTGAATTCAATACATCTGTATCAGCAGCAACAGCTAGCACAGAAGGTACTACATGTTACGTTATTATTGTAAGTGGATCGAATTTCGTGTACGACCCGACTAAAAATATGATTAAACAGGAAATTTTATAATTATTTTATAAGGTATATATTTTTAATGGAGATCACTCCATTAAAAAAATCGTATTAAACTTAAATAAAACATGGAGGATGAAATTTATTGCCACAAGTGTAAGAAAAGAACGAAAAATATAAACGCGGAAATTGTACAAACTGTGAATGGAAGGTGGAGAATTGCTTCTAAGTGTGTAAAATGCGAGACTAATAAAAGTAAATTTATAAAAAATCCGAATGAGGAAACTAACGTAATTCCTGAAACTGAAGTTATAAATTTACCTGAAAACGAAAAGTTAGAATTTGCGAAAGAGTTACATAAACCCGTTAGAAAAAGATTTCAGAAAAGAAAAATTGTTACTCATGGAAAAGATGATCTTTGGGCTGCAGACTTGATTATAATGAAACAATACGAGAATGAAAACAAGGGGTTCGGTTACATGTTGAATATCATTGATACTTTTTCAAAGTACGTTTGGTCAATTCCACTGAAAAAGAAAAACGGAATAGCAGTTTCAAAAGCTTTCAAAGACGTTTTGGAAAATGTGAAATTTCATAACCATTCCACTCCTAAACTCCTTCACACGGACAAAGGTTTAGAATTTGAAAATAGACTTTTCAAAGAACTTTTAGACGAGTATAAAATTAAAATGTATCACACAGAAAGTTTAGAAAAATCAGCAATTATAGAAAGATTTAACAGAACTTTAAATCAGAAAATGAAAATTCGTTTCGAGGTGAATGGAAATAAAAATTGGATCGATATTCTACAGGAATTAGTTAATGAGTACAACAAACAAGACGTTCATCGTTCTATTGGGATGACACCTGCTCAAGTTGATGCGAAAAATGAAAGTGAAATCCTAAGAAATTTATTTAAAAAGAGTGGAAAAAATGGAAAAAAGAAATTTAAAATTGGAAATCGTGTAAGAATTACGAAATCAAAGAAAACTTTTGCAAACAAATACGAAGCAAATTGGACGAAAGAAATTTTTGAAATAACTGAGATTTTAAACACGACTCCAGTTACTTACAGAATAAGAGATTTAAGTGGAGAGGAAATCCAAGGAAGTTTTTACCCCGAGGAATTACAACTCACGAAATTTTAAAAACACTTTATTAGAAGCTCACTTCGTTGTTTCTCAATTGAGTTCCACAGACTTTACACCTTGTTCAATATGTTTTAATGAAGAACCTTCATTAAAACTATTATTTTTTTACCAAAACTCTTGGATGAGTTCTTCAATTAAATTTATCTTGGAACTCACGAATGAATTCTTCACTTAAATTTTGACTCTCAGATATTATTCTCCAATTAACTTTGTTCTGGAATTCCCTGATGAAATTTTCAGAGAGTTTTCGACGTGAAATCCAATACCATTTAACTTTGTTCTGGAACTCCCTGATAAAATCTTCACTTAAATTTTGCTTATATGAAATCCAATACCAACGAACTTTGTTCTGGAACTCCCTGATGAATTCTTCACTTAAATTTTGACTACGTGAAATATCAACCCAATTAACTTTGTTCTGGAACTCCCTGATGAAATCTTCACTTAAATTTTGCTTAGATGAAATACATCCCCAATCTACTTTGTTCTGGAATTCCCTGATAAAATCTTCACTTAAATTTTGCTTAGATGAAATATCAACCCAATTAACTTTGTTCTGGAATTCCCTGATGAAGTCTTCAATTAAATTTTGCTTAGATGAAATACATCCCCAATTAACTTCATTCTGAAACTCCCTGATGAAATCTTCACTTAAATTTTGACTATCAGATATTATTCTCCAATCTACTTTGTTCTGGAATTCCCTGATGAAGTCTTCACTTAAATTTTGCTTAGATGAAATCCAATACCAATTAACTTCATTCTGAAACTCCCTGATGAAATCTTCACTTAAATTTTGACTCTGTGAAATACATCCCCAATTAACTTTGTTCTGGAACTCCCTGATAAAATCTTCACTTAAATTTTGCTTATATGAAATATAATACCAATTAACTTCATTCTGAAACTCCCTAATGAAATCTTCACTTAAATTTTGACTCTGTGAAATATCAAACCAATCTACTTCATTCTGGAACTCCCTGATTAAATCTTCACTTAAATTTTGTCTCCATGAAATATCAAACCAATTAACTTTGTTCTGGAACTCCCTGATGAAATCTTCACTTAAATTTTGACTCCGTGAAATCCAATACCAATTAACTTCATTCTGGAATTCCCTGATGAAATCTTCACTTAAATTTTGCTTAGATGAAATACATCCCCAATCTACTTTGTTCTGGAATTCTCTGATGAAATTTTCACTTAAATTTGGCTTAGATGAAATTTCGCTCCAATCTACTTTGTTCTGGAATTCTCTGATGAAATTTTCACTTAAATTTGGCTTAGATGAAATTTCGCTCCAATTAACTTTGTTCTGGAACTCCCTGATGAAATCTTCACTTAAATTTTGACTCCATGAAATATCAAACCAATATACTTCATTCTGGAACTCTCTAATGAAGTCTTCAGATAGTGTTTGGTAAGATGAAATATAATACCAGTCTACCTTATCTTTGAACTCTTCAACAAAATCTCTAATAAACTGTTTATGTTTGATCGAATCAAAATTTAATATGATGGTTTGTGGATTTACATTTAAGGATATATACCTCTTTTTATCTGCTGGAATATTCATAGCTTTGCAAAAAATGAAATAGTCATAAGCATCTGTGATCTTGTCTCGAATCTCCATGTAAATTTCAGTTGGCAATACAATTTCGTTATCCATCTTTTATTTTTATTATAGAATATATTCTTTTAACTATCCCCTCATTTTTTTTTATCCACCCACTTTTTCTTTTGTCTATTCTTGTATGGATACTATTTATCCTTTTAACTTACCCCTCATCTGAATTGGATACTTAAAGTTGGGTCTCTAGATTCACAAAATATTTTTAGCGTGACGTCATTTTAATTTTTTCTAGTGAAAACATCAGAGGGAGATAAATTTTGAAAATATCGACCCCTAAATTGTTAAAAATTTTTAGAGTTCACTAGAGTTTCTGATAAAAAATATTTAAAAAAAAGTCAATGCCTCTGATGTTTTATGATAAAAAAGTTTTAACAGAGATTCAAGTCGCTAAACCGAAAAAAGTCACTGGTTCTGATGTTTTGTGTTAAAAAAGGTGCTTTGATGTTTTGTGGTAAAAAATTTTATCAGGGGTTTAACAGAAAAGCATTTTCAACAGGGTTTAGCACAAAAGTAGTTT